>OZ022266.1:96955612-97040612 GCA_963978885.1 Nemotelus pantherinus
TTTTGATGATATATATATATATATATATATATATATATATATATATATATATACATATATATATATATATATATATATATATATATATATATTTATATATATATATATATATATATATATATAAAGAAATATGAATTTTCGGCGAAACGAGTTTAATACTACTTTTCTTCGAAAATTAGTAAAAAATCAGATAAATGCAAAAAAATTATAAAAATAAAGCAATTCCACTTACCAGGTAGTCCAGACGACGGTACCGTTTCCTGACCCACTGAAAATGTTTTAATCGTTTAAGTTTAATCGTTAAAGTTTAGGATATCTGAATTTGAGAAAGTTGTGGACCTACTATATACATCTACGTTCTCCGAAAATTTCAGCTCAATCGGATCGGCCACTCCAGAGATTATCTCCCTTAATCATTTTGCTGATATATATAAATATATATATATATATATATATATATATATATATATATATATATATATATATATATATATATATATATATATATATATGTATGTATATATATATATATATATATATATATATATATATATATATATATATATATATATATATATATATATATATATATGTATATATATATATACATATATATATATATATATATATATATATATATATATATATATATATAACGAAATATGAATTTTCGGCGAAACGAGTTTAATACTATTGTTCTTCGAACATTAGTAAAAAACACAGGATTTGCCAAAAATAAACAAAATAACAAATATATTCTACTGTAAAATAAAAAGAAATCAAATTCAAAATTTAAAACTTAATAATAGCATTAAAATATAATTTATTAAATGGAATTTAAAATTAAACTGAATTAACATCTAAAAGAAATAAAAAAACTCAATCCTAATTAAAATTTGAAAAAACTCTAGCGCACCTGAACCGCTAGAAAACTAAATTTCGAAGAAATTGTCTTTAAGTGACAAAAAAAATGTGGAAAGACGTAATACACTTTTTTGTAGAATCATATCAAACATTCCTTGTTCAAAGCAACAGAACTCAACTATAACACAAATGATGAAAATGTTCAGTGCTGGCAACATTTTCCCAATGAAGCAGCAATAAGTTTACCTTCACAAGCTCATACTTAAATCAACTTATCCTTTGAATTTCGTTCTCATCTGAGGATTTCGTCGAAAGCTTTAGCGGTTAACGTTGTTTGAGGCTGCCATCCAAAAAATGTTCAAAACTCGGAAAATATAAAATTTGGTTTCTTACTTTTATTGCAAATGTTTTGCATATGAGTATGTAATTTGAAGCATCTGTTGATGCAATAGTTACGAAAATGGCTAAAGCTGGTTACCCTGTGTCAGCAGCAAAGCAAAATATATACCAAATATGCTTCACGTTAAACTAAACCCAACCAATAAATTTCGTTTCGATTGAATAACTGCGCTAGAAGTTATACGGGTGAAAAAAATTTTAGGGTTACCACCCTCAAAACTTTTCAAATTTTTAAAGCGTTAATATTTGTTGTTAATTTTCATTGCAGGATCGTTCTCATTTGCAAATCTAATGACATAATCGCGCAGTAAAAAAATCCCAAAAAATTACAAAAATTGTCATAGCTGGCAGCTCTTTCAAGATTTTTGTACCTATGACATTTGGCTCACATTAAAATCTATTTACTGCATAAATTTCATTTTGATATCATGACTGGACCGGAAGTTATAGGGAAAAAAGCTTTATTTTGCTGAGCAAATTTGCAAGATTTAGGAGACAAAAATCACCATAGCTGGCAACTCTATTCTAATTTTTCAACCAAATTTTTGTTAAAATCTGATGGTTGAATCGGAAGTTATAGGCCAAAAAGCTGTTATTTTTCTCAGTGATTTTTCAAGATGGCACCACCGCCACAGTGTTGCCCGCATTTCAAAATCACTTCCATCAGATCTGGTCCTAGTTAATATAAACATGCTCTGTAAATTTCATTATGATCGAATAATCCGGTCGTCAGTTCTCGTGAACAGAACTTTCGAGTGCTGAAAATAGAGGTAATTTTGTGTTGGGTTGGCGTTCTGGTGCAAATCGGAATTTTAAAAATTTCAATTTGACATGATGCACAAAGGTTAAAATTTATCAATGATTTGAATTTTTTGTCAAAAATCAAAAAATTTTCAGGAGGTTCAATCATTTGAAGGATTTTTTTTCAAGAGCCTGCCGCAGCTACAGGAATACTTGTACTACCTTGGAAATCCACGTGTATTCAACTTTAGTCAACATTAATACGCTCTGCAAATTTCACTATGATCCAATGTTTTTGTCAGAAGTAATGACAAATCAAAATTTGGAAAAAAATCCTTGCCTACTTTTAGGCACGCACCACCCACACACGGCTCAAAATTTCCAATTGTTTGTCATATACAAGCTTGAAACATAACAAGCTTTTATTTCCAATACTTTTTTTGACCAAAAATTCACGCTGCTTGGAAATATAGGAGTACCTCAAAATTCACTAAAACGCTCGCCGTCGCCAAAAGGTTTAGGATATCTGAATTTTAGCAAATCGTGGACCTACCTACTATATACATCTACGTTCTCCGAAAGTTTCAGCGCAATTGGATTGGCCACTCCAGAGATTATCTCCCTTAATCATTTTGATGATATATATATATATATATATATATATATATATATATATATATATATATATATATATATATATATATATATATATATATATATATATATATATATATATATATATAAAGAAATATGAATTTTCGGCGAAACGAGTTTAATACTACTTTTCTTCGAAAATTAGTAAAAAATCAGATAAATGCAAAAAAATTATAAAAATAAAGCAATTCCACTAACCAGGTAGTCCAGACGACGGTACCGTTTCCTGACCCACTGAAAATGTTTTAATCGATTTCAATTTTACACTTATAAAACTATAAACAACAATCCATTTACTATTTCTATTTCTACGTTTCTTGTTTATGTACGGACAATGTATATAACTTTTTTTACATAAGGCTTCGTCTAGTTCATTAGCAGTGCCGACTCAACTATCTCAGATTGATTAGATTACTTATGACTCCATAGCAGAAGGGTGATTTTAGGTGGGCAATTCCTGCTTTTCAATTCAGTTCACTAGTATTAACAGTTAGTTATCAACTGCAATTTCCACAATAATTTACTTTTCAATTCAGTTCACTAGTATTAACAGTTAGTTATCAACTGAAATTTCCATAATAATTTACTTTTCAATTCAGCTCACTAGTATTAACAGTTAGTTATCAACTGAAATTTCCTAAATAATTTATTTTTCAATTCAGCTCACTAGTATTAAAAATTAGTTATCAACTGAAATTTCCACTATAATTTTCGTCCGACGTTTATCATCCAACATCACAATCAACTGTTCCAGCACTCAAGACAGACAACCGATGGAGATCTCATAAAATTTCAATAAGTCACTGTTCCCAGTATTATCCATCGAATTCACAGTCTCGATCACTAAAGTAGTGGTAAATGTACATATGACAAAAGCTCTAGGCAAATCAAATTGAACGCATCGCGAACTCATTCTTTCCGCATCACTATTGCAGCAATCCAAATCAGATTGGTCATGAATCTGTTTCCGCATTTATTCACATCCATCACAAAACCATAAAAAACAGGTCACCAAAAATCAAATATTTCGTTCTCTCCCAACTTCTATGGTCAAGCGTGAAAACCCAACTTCTCGACCCCAGCTAAAATCCCGACCACCAACCAGCTCAATTTTCCAGCGTATCATCCCGTTGCCGCCAACTCCCGCAACAGCTTATCTATCAAGCAAGCATCACCCGAACATCAAGCAATGCAGTTCAAATGCACTCAGGTGTTGATTGCTTTTGAACTGCACCGCTTCATTGTTGTTGTTTTTTTCAGTGTTTTTTCAGTGCAGGTGGATACCGGAAAGTCACAAGCAAGAGCTGATTCTCCGTGCTCATGATGATCCATTGGGCTCTCATTTCGGCATTGGGAAAACGATTGAGCTTCTGCAACGCTATTATTGGCCTCGTTTAAGGCAAGACGTTGCAGAGCATGTCAAAGCTTGTAAAACATGCAAGCAAATTAAGCCTCCAAATGCCATGATGCGACCACCAATGGGCTCATCTCGAGACACGGATCGACCGTTACAGCGCTTGTATGTGGATTTCATGGGCCCATACCCACGGTCAAAACATGGGAATGTGCAGCTACTCGTGGTGCTCGTGTGTGGTTCAAGGCCTTGCCAAAAGCTACTGCTGAGGCCGTGATTAATAGATAGATCTTCCTGACCTTTGGAGTGCCTGAATTCCTTCACTCTGACAATGGGGCTCAGTTTACTGCAAAGGCATTGGCTAAATTCTTGGGAAAATATGAGGTCGAGCAGATATTCACTCCCTTGTATTCCCCTCAAGCCAATGCTTTGGAGCGAGCAAACCAAAGCATCCTCAACGCAATCAGAGCCTTCATAGGGGATGAACACTGGAATTGGGATGAGCATTTAGTGGAATCATGTGCAGCCTTTCGAAATGTTGTACATGAGGCCACTGAATGTTAACCCCATTTCCTGATGTTACGCTCAACTTTACTGATAACGCTCTTTTACGACAGTTTAGCGCGTTTGAAGATGAGGAGGTGAAACTGAGCACTAATTGTGATCGACTGCGTCTCATGCACGATCGAGTGAAGGAAAGGGTGCAAAGGGCGCACAAAAGTACAATCTGACCTTTGTTTCAGGGCAGGGAGTTTTCGTTCGAAATCACGCCCTCAGTAGTGCGGCGGATCGTTTCGCGGTCAAGCTCGCCGCGAAGTTTGATCGTGCTACGGTTCGTCGTCCACGAGGTCTTGTGGCATATGAGCTTGAGGACGAGAAGGAAAACTCGATGGGTGTCTACCACGGCAAGGATATCCGATAGGATTCATGAGGCCTCTGTCTCTGCGACTAGTTGTTGCCCGGCAATGAGACCCTTCTCCTGGGGTGAGTCGTCCTCACGCTGTTACGGACAGCTGTGTGCCGCCATTCACAGCACTAAAACAAAAACTCTAGCGCACCTGAACCGCTAGAAACACTAATGTTCGAAGAACAGTAGCAGAATCGTGCAGGTTTTGAGTGCATATTCCACCACATGTGCTGCTTATTACGGCAAAATTGTTTCAAATGCCACGTTTTACTTTGGTCTCAAGAATGCATTATAACTCACATGGTGGAAGGTTTCAGATATTACCACTGGCATGAATTTCAACGTTCATGAGAGCAAAATACGGGTTAATTATATTCGTTTTCAGTTGCTTATTTCACATAATTTTGAAAGCAGCATCTCATATAACATCAATGAAGAAGATGCTCAGTGCCTGCAGCACTGTAACTGAAGTTGGTGTTTGGGGCAGCGATCCGAAAAATTTGCAGAACTTTAGGAATTGAAACATTGGTTATTTATTTTCATTGTAAATGTTTCCGGTATGAATACTAACTGTAAGCATTTATTGATACAGAAGTAGTACAACCGACTCGTGCTGGCAATCTTCTGCCATTATCAAAGCCAAGAATATATCACATCTGCTTCACGATGTTATATTACATTCGAAGTTATAGGAGTATAAAGAAATTTAGGGCTACCTGCAGCGAGTATTTTCAAATAATCGAAAACTTCATATTTGCTATTTATTGTCACTACAATGTCATCGCCAATTGAAAATTCTACGATAAAACCGCTTAATAAAGATATTGCAATTAAACACAAAACTTACAATAGCTGGCAGCCCTATTGTGGCTTTTCAACCAAATTTGGCCTGAATAATGTTTATAGTAGGTTTCATTAATTGTGTGAAATTCGTATTGATTTCATGACTGCACTGGAAGTTATTGGGCAAAAATTTTTATTTTCCTGAGCGAATTTTCAAAGCCAAAGACACAAAAATTACCATAGCTGGCAGCACTAATCAAATTTTTCAACCGAATTTCCACTAAACAGAGATTAGAGTAAGGTTCAGCTACTGTGTCAATTTCATGAAAATCTGGTAACTTATTCACATTTCATAGGGCAAAAAGCAGTTTCTTTTCTTTGTAATTTTTCAAGATGGCACCACTGGCACAGACTTGCCCATAATTCAAAATCGCTTCTATACAATCTGGTCCTACTTAAGTCCAATGCATTCTCTTAATTTCAGCTGTATCTGATTATTGGTTCGTGAGTTCCCGTGAACAAAAGCTCTTGATGCTAAAAATATAGGTTAACTGGGAGAGGGTTACCGTTTTTGTCCGACATTAAATTTTCAAAGTTTTACTTTGAACGTGTAGATAAAACATAAGATTTGTATACAGGTTGGTTTCATTGTAAGAAACGGACATTTTTTTGAATATTCGATGGTTTGAATGTTTTCACTTCCAAATTTTTTTTTTCAAATTTAAGACACCAAAATTATCATAGCTGGCAGCTCTAACCGAAGTTGTCAACCAAATTGCTATCAAACGTGGCTTAAACTAAAGTCCAGCTATTGTGTTAATTTCGTCAAAATCGAACGATTCAATCAGAATTTATAGGGCTAAAAGCAGTTATTTTTTTTTGTGATTTTTCAAGATGGCACCACTGGCACAGAATTGGCTGCATTTCAAAATCACTTCTATCAGACCTGGTCCTATTTAAGACCAATACATCCTGCAAATTTCAATTAATTCTGCTTATCGGATCGTGAGTTCCCGTGAACAGAAGTTTTTGATGAAACATATATAGGTAAATTGGGCAAGGGTTACCAGGCGTGCTCGTTATACCATATAAAATTTTTTTTTGTATATGTAAACAAAGCACAAGATTTACATATGAGTGGCTTTTTTTGAAGAAGCGGCATTTTTTCAACAGAGACGATGATTTGGAGGTTTTCACTTTCATTGCCTGCCCTAGCTACAGGGTTGCCAGCACGCTCATTAAAAGCTACACAAATCTACAACTAAATAATGTCAATATTTTCTGAAAACTTCGTAATGATTGATTAGCTCTGTCAAAAGTAATCGCAATTTAAAAATTTTCAAATTTTCCCGTTTTCTTTTTAGGCACTTAGTGCACACATGGGGTTAAAAAATTCCAAAACATTATTCGATACACATGTAAAACACGTTCGAAATTTATTTCGTCAACTTAATTTTTACGAAAATTATTTGTGTACGAAATAATAGGTATATTAAAAATATAACTTAAATGGCCGCCGGCGCCAAAAGGTTAATAATAACTGACATTTAGTGAGACCTGGACCTATTTTGCATATACACCAATGTATCCTGAAAGCTTCAGCTCTATCAGATGGCGCGTTCCCGAGATTATCTTTGATGATATATATATATATATATATATAAATATATATATATATATATATATATATATATATATATATATATATATATATATATATTTTTATATATATATATATATATATATATATATATATATATATATATATATATATATATATATATATATATATATATGTATATATATATATATATATATATATATATATATATATATATATATATATATATATATATATATATATATATATATATATATATATATATATATATATATATATATGGATATATGAATTTTAAGCCGAATCGATTTTAATACTAATGTTCTTCGAACATTAGTAAAAACAACGGTGCAATTCGGATGTCATTGCACTCAATTAGTGTTATTGAAATCTAATAGCTTTCGAATTGCATTGCCTGTATAAAACAAAACGGGCGGTTGTTGCTCTGCAAGCATCACCTAAACACTGAAAAAACAACAACAATGATGCGGTGCAGTTCAAATGCACTCAGGTGTTGATTGCTTTTGAACTGCACCGCTTCATTGTTGTTGTTTTTTTCAGTGTTTAGGTGATGCTTGCAGAGCAACAACCGCCCGTTTTGTTTTATACAGGCAATGCAATTCGAATGCTATTAGATTTCAATAACACTAATTGAGTGCAATGACATCCGAATTGCACCGTTGTTTTTACTAATGTTCGAAGAACATTAGTATTAAAATCGATTCGGCCAAAAATTCATATATCCATATATATATATATATATATATATATATATATATATATATATATATATATATATATATATATATATATATATATATATATATATATATATATATATATATATATATATATATATATATATATATATATATATAGATATATATATATATATATATATATATATATATATATATATATGTATATATATATATATATATATATATATATATATATATAAATTGTCACGGCGTTTACTATTTTTCATCATAATAATAAAAAAAAAAAAAAATCTCCATCGTCCTCTAAAAGAGAACGATGGAGATTGGATAATATTCACAATTCACGATTTTAATGTTAAGTAGGATTAGGTTTAATGAGTGAGTTATTAGAGTCATGAATGTAATTTAAGGTAGATTAGGTCAGTTGTTGTTACAATCACAATCCCCGAATGTAGTGTAATTAATAGGAAGTTAGTTGATTATCACAAGGCATGCTGAAGGAATATACGACGAATGACACATAAGTAGAAACGAACATTTAACAGATGCACAACTCAGACGAACATCTGCACATCAACAGCAAAACAACATGAGTAAATTGTGGATATGAGCATCATCATAGTCACCAACGGCAATACCTAAATCGCGAGGCTATCCAAAGCGCAAGAATATCAACGAGATATCGCGATCCGCATCATTATGCCACAAATCCATACACCCGGCAGAGCAATGTATGGGCTGAGTCGTTCATACTGACGACACCAGACCTAGGCCAACAATTGACCTACATACGACTGGTACCGAGTGTATTCCCGAGTTGCTGATTCCCGAACGCAAAGCCACTGATCAAAAGGCGACTAAAGTTAATGCGAGATTATTGACAGGATCGACCCGAGGCGCGAAGGATAGTCGCCATGCGCGTAGGTAAAACGAGATCAGGACGACATCAGCATTCGAGGCAGGGCATTTTTCACAACCGAAACTCGCGGCACGAACAAACTTTCTCACTGAGCGCCGGAATGAATTAGCACGGTAACGCGACTGGATTCACATCTGATAGCGATCAGATGGAAGAAAACGGAAGGATTGCGGATCTGGTCCTTTGGCAAAGGCGAGAAAATAATAAGCAGAACTCCCACTTACCTGGAAAATGTATCGAAAGGCTGTGGTGCTCGCAGGTTGATTTGCCGACAACACAATTGACGTAAACAAATGTGACAAGTCGGAAATGTCACGAAGGGGAAAACGTCAGTTAAGATGTTCCAAAATCGGACCGTCCCGAATTGGATCGCGAGGTGAATTCGCAACCCAACACTCAAACGAGTGAAAGCGATAGAGGGCGAGCGCCGGGAACGTTATTTTTAAAATCCCGCTACCGCCAGGAAAATTTTCCTGTGAGCGGGATCGCCGAAAATCTTCCTTTTTGGATTGAACTCGGTGAGTGGATAGAAGTGTGGAATTGCTGCCGGAGGTTAATCGACATTATTTTCCGTTTTTTTCTTTTTGGATTGAACTCGTATCTAATGAATATTGTCGGAACTTGCGCCTGACGTCGGGGTCTTCGAAACGAGCAAACGACAGCAGGAAGAAATTAAACGAATCAGCGGATTTTGGCCGAAACTGGGAATTACGCTAGTATAGCTTTTGTCTGGAAGTTCAACGAAGCCGTCAATTGGAAGTCGGTGGAGTATTATCAATTGCGGAGGACGGATTAATATTCGATTTAAGTTGGTGCGAGTATAAATCGGCGGACAAGGGCCCCATCGAGGGAGAGCAATCTCAATTCAGCGATCCGGAACCAGCAGCTGCAGTAGTATCAGGTTAGATAGTTTGTAAGGTTTTATGTATTCTGAATTAAATGATGTCTAGATACGAGGAATATTAAGGTGGTTACCATTATATGGTAAAGCGGTAAAAATAGAATAATTATTGTGCGTAGAATTAAAATAAAGAGCGAAATCGAAATTGTGCCGGGTATAATTATCGTGATCGATATTGGTGTTGAACCTATTACACCGTCTACCTCTTCTCGCTTCAGGGCGACGGTAGTGAGGCGGTTCTTTGTAATAGAAGCGAGTGGCGCCCACCCGCGACCTTTTTCTTCGCGAGCTAAAGCCGCCCAAAGACTGCCGCCCTTGCGTCCCAGTTAGGGGAAAAGGGTTTTTCGTGCGCGTTAAAGATAACGGTGACAGATTGGGAGTGGATAGAAGTGTGGAATTGCTGCCGGAGGTTAATCGACATTATTTTCCGTTTTTTTCTTTTTGGATTGAACTCGTATCTAATGAATATTGTCGGAACTTGCGCCTGACGTCGGGGTCTTCGAAACGAACAAACGACAGCAGGAAGAAATTAAACGAATCAGCGGATTTTGGCCGAAACTGGGAATTACGCTAGTATAGCTTTTGTCTGGAAGTTCAACGAAGCCGTCAATTGGAAGTCGGTGGAGTATTATCAATTGCGGAGGACGGATTAATATTCGATTTAAGTTGGTGCGAGTATAAATCGGCGGACAAGGGCCCCATCGAGGGAGAACAATCTCAATTCAGCGATCCGGAACCAGCAGCTGCAGTAGTATCAGGTTAGATAGTTTGTAAGGTTTTATGTATTCTGAATTAAATGATGTCTAGATACGAGGAATATTAAGGTGGTTACCATTATATGGTAAAGCGGTAAAAATAGAATAATTATTGTGCGTAGAATTAAAATAAAGAGCGAAATCGAAATTGTGCCGGGTATAATTATCGTGATCGATATTGGTGTTGAACCTATTACACCGTCTACCTCTTCTCGCTTCAGGGCGACGGTAGTGAGGCGGTTCTTTGTAATAGAAGCGAGTGGCGCCCACCCGCGACCTTTTTCTTCGCGAGCTAAAGCCGCCCAAAGACTGCCGCCCTTGCGTCCCAGTTAGGGGAAAAGGGTTTTTCGTGCGCGTTAAAGATAACGGTGACAAATTGGCGCCCAACGTGGGGCCTAAAACGGTACTAACGGGAAAAACGGTACTCGAGAAAATTTTAGGAGCCAAGTCCCAAATTGTGGGAAGGCTGATAGGCGCGTAGAATCTCATATAAAGTTAACCGAAAAGCGTATTTGAAAGTAGTTTTTACCGCGGAAATCGTTTATTGTTGCTAATAGGAAGTTTGCAAGTTAAACTTTTTACGAATTACGTGGAGAATATTGACATAATATATTTTTGAATTGATCATATATTATTGAATTGAGCGTTTTGCGAAAACATTTTGTTACATTGATATATATATATATCTATTGGAATTCTGAATTTGGTGTGTGTGGTTGAGAATAGAAAAAGTGTGTGAGTGCAGATAGTGAAAATTAAACTTATTTGAATTGCGGTTGAATTGTGGGTGCGTGAATATGATAGGTTAGGAAGTAAGAGGCCATTCTTTTTCAGGTTCTATTTGTGAATTAGATATTTTGCGTTATCATTAGCGGGTTGCGGGTGTTTATTTTAGTAGGAAGGTAACTTGGGTTCCGCAGAAGGAATACATTTAGAGTAATTTTTGGGAGTGTTATTGTTAGGGAGTGATTAGGGTGAATTTTCAGGATCTTCGCGCAAACAATTTCCGTGGTCGAGCCATGAAGATCTTGGTGGATCGACTAACTAAGGACGAGCTCACGTACGAGCTGGCCATTCGTGGATTTGACGCAGACACAGTCGACAATATGCGGAAGGCCCTGAGGGCGGCTCTGAAGACAGAGGCCGCCATGGACACTTCCTATGTCGAAGCCGAATACCCTTTCGATTTTGAGGCGGATTTCCGGGAACTGCAAGCTAAAGTGACAGAGGCCGAGGAACTGGTGGAGAGGGTGACGAGCGGCAAGGAATCCCTGGAATACCTGAAAGCGAGATGTAGAATAGAGTTTGGATTCCGTAGACTGGGGAACATACGGGCAGTAACACGGAAGCAAAAGGAAGGTGCGAAAAAGCTCCGGAATAGGCTCATTATGACGATGGGGGCATTGGTGGAGAAAGTGGAAGACCCCAGCGACGACGAGGCAGAACCAAGTGGTATGGTTCAGGAAGCAGCATCGGTACAACAAACTAAAGTAGTCAGTCCGACGGAGGTGGCCAAATGGGGCCTTAAGTTTACGGGCGATTCAAGTGGATCGGTGAATGCCTTTTTGGAGCGCGTTGAGGAGTTAAGGCAGGCCCGAGGGCTTTCGAAGTCACAGCTGTTTACGTCGGCGGTAGATCTCTTCGACGCAAAAGCGCTCATATGGTTTCGCGCGAATCGAACGCGGGTTAAGTGCTGGGATGAACTGATGCAAGAACTGAAAGCAGAGTTCCTGCCGTCTGACTACGAGGACCGTCTGTGGGACGAGATCCGGAAGAGAACGATGGGAGAAAGTGAGTCCATGGGGGTGTACGTGGCGACCATGGAGCGCTTGTTCAGTCGCCTTAAGGTTAACTGCACGGAGCAGGAAAAGCTGCGTGTTCTGCGACGCAACATCGCACCGTTTTACCAGCAGAAGCTCTGTTTGACTCCGGTCGAGTCGATCGCGGAGTTAGTAAAGTTGGGTCGGACTTTGGATGCTACCAGAGCATCAATAGCGGCTTTTGTACCACCAAACACGCGCTCTAGGCGTTGTTTGGAGCCCGATCTAGCGTATGTGGGCCCGGGAATCGCGGATCAAGTGGCAGCGTTGGCGGGACAGCGACAGGTACAGTGTTGGAACTGCAAGCGTGAAGGGCACATGTCCCGAGAGTGCAGGGAGCCTCGGCGTTGTTTCGGGTGTGGTCGCCAAGGGGTGATGCGATCTGCGTGTCCGAATTGTCAGGCGAGAGGTAGCAGCCAGGAGGGCCGAAATCGGGGTAGGATACAGGGGTCGGGAAACGATCAGCGTGCTCACTAGGCGGCCAAGGGAGCACTAAGAATAGGCCGCAGCGGTCGGGACATTCCCCAAAGGTAGACTACGCGCTGGCAGAAAATGACCATGATAGTCGCCCGCACTTGCATGTGGAAATAGAGGGCGTAATCATGGAAGGATTGTTAGACTCAGGGGCGAGTCGCACGATCATAGGGGAGAAGGGATGGTCATTATTAGCAGGGAAAGAATTAACGCTGATCCGTGATGGAATTTGTGAGGTGCGACTCGCCAACGGCGATATGTGTTCGGTAGCAGGAGCGGTGGAGTTGAATTTCGCCCTGAACGGACGTCGTTATTTGCTGGAGGTGTTAGTAATCCCAAACATTCCTCAGCAAGTTATTTTGGGAGTTGACTTTTGGGAGCGGTTTGGTGTCGTTTTGGACATGAAGGGACGACAGTGGACGTCGGTAGCTGCGGCAGAGGCTGGAACGAGGAAGTCGCTACGAAGTCAATCTCATCTATCGGAGGTGGAGGCAGAGTCTCTGGCGGGGCTGTTGGAGGAACAGTTCCGATTGATGGGCGATGGTTTGGGCTGTGCTAAGTCAGTGGAGCATGTGATAAAGACGACGGCGGCCCCAATTAAACAGCGGTATTATCCGGTCTCTCCTGCAGTACAGCGTCAAATAAACTCAGAGCTAGATGAGATGCTGGAGATGGGGGTAGTGGAGCCATCGGCGAGTCCATGGTCGTCACCAATTTTATTAGTTCGGAAGAAGGATGGACGATATAGGTTCTGTGTGGATTTCAGAAAACTGAATGCAGTATCGGAAAAGGACGCGTACCCCTTGCCATATATCGCAGCAACTTTAGACAAGCTACGGAATGCGAGGTATTTGTCTACGCTGGATGTGAAGTCAGCATACTGGCAAGTACCCATGGCGAAAAATTCACAGCCATATACGGCATTTACGGTACCGGGGAGGGGCCTCTTTCATTTTTTGCGAATGCCTTTCGGACTCCACAATTCGGGTGCAACGTGGCAGCGCCTAATTGATACCGTCCTGGGTCCAACTCTCGAGCCATACGTTTTCACGTATCTCGATGATATAATTGTGGTGACGGACACCTTTGATCGACATGTGGAGGTACTGCGAGAGGTATTCTCACGATTGCGAGAGGAGGGGCTACGCGTTTCGAAAGAGAAATGTCAATTCTGCAGGCCGCAGCTTAAATATCTGGGATATGTGGTGAACGAGGAGGGGCTACAGGTAGACTCCGAGAAAGTGGAGGCCATCAGCGAGTTCCCGCGGCCTAAGATGGTTAAGCAAGTTAGGCAGTTGCTGGGCATGGTGTCTTGGTATCGGCGGTTTATCCCGAACCATGCCACCATGGTTGCGCCGCTGAGCGACCTACTTAAAAAAGGACGCAAGTTCTGTTGGTCCACTGACTGTGAGCGGGCATTCGTCGAGTGTAAACGTAAACTGTCCACGGCTCCGATACTAGCGTGCCCAGATTTTGAACTTCCCTTCAAGGTCCAAACTGATGCTTCAGACGTGGGAATAGGGGCTGTGCTGAGCCAGGCGCATGCTACGGGCGAAAAGGTGATATGCTACCTCAGCCGTGCACTGTCCAAACAGGAAAGAAAGTATTCAGTGACCGAGAGAGAATGTCTAGCGGTACTGTGGGCCGTTGAGAAGTTCCGGCCGTACATAGAAGGGACCAAGTTCATTGTCATTACAGACCACCATTCGTTGGTTTGGCTGAACCAGTTAAAAGATCCAACGGGTAGATTGGCGAGGTGGGCAGTACGCCTCCAACAGTTTGATTTTGAGGTGATCCACCGTAAGGGAAAGGATAATTTGGTCCCAGATGCGCTTTCTCGGGCGATCGTGGAGGTGAACGATATTGAGACTTCCCAAGCAACGGATTCCTGGTTGGCAAAGATGGTGGAAAATGTTCGAAATGACCCTCGGAAATATGCAAAGTGGAAGGTCATAAATGGTACGCTGTGGAAACAGTTTTCCAATCACGGGACGGGTACAGCCTGGAAGAGGGTGATACCGAAGGCTGAAAGAGATTCCATTCTGTATCGGTGTCATGATCACCCGAGAGCGGGCCATATGGGTGCCGACCGGACATTAGCGCGCGTCGCTCAGAACTTTTATTGGCCTGGAATGAAGAAGGATATCGGGGAATACGTAAAGAAGTGCAAGGTATGCCAGGCCTGCAAAGTTACAAGGAAGGCTCCGGTGGGTTTAATGTCATCCCGAGTAGGCGAAGCGAAGGACCCGTGGGAGATGATATGCATAGATCTAGTAGGGCCGTTACCGAGATCTACGCGGGGTCATTCGTATATTCTGACCATCATAGATTACGTTACGAAATACTCAGTAATATTACCAGTACGAACCGCAACAGCGGCAGCAGTGTTTCGCTTGCTAGAGGAACAGGTGTTTTTAGTGTACGGAGTGCCCAGAATATTGGTGTGTGATAATGGGGTACAGTTCCGGGGAAGCCAATTTAAGAAAGCGGTGGAAGGTTATGGCGTACGTGTGAGCTATACGGCTCTATATCACCCTCAAGCTAACCCGGCTGAACGACGCAACCAAGACATTAAATGTATGTTGCGATGTTACGCGTCCGATAACCATCGACTGTGGGATACGCATCTAGCTAAGATCGCCTGCGCCTTGCGGACTTACAAACACGAGATCACAGGCTTTTCTCCGTATTTCTTGAATTTCGGAAGAGAGATGGTCACGTACCGAGACGGAATAGAACCTCCGGTGGACCCGGGGGGCGACTTTTTGCCCTTAAAGAATGCGGAAGCTCTAGAAGAAGTTCGCAAAGAGGTGATTCGTAGAATGCAGCAGGCCGCCTCATCCAGTAAAAGACGTTATGATCTTCGCCGACGCACAGAAAACTTCCAGGTGGGAGACGAAGTGTGGAGGAAAAACTATGTCTTATCCGACGCTAGTAAGCATTTCGCGGCGAAATTAGCTCCAACGTTCGTCGGTCCTTTCACAATAAAAGCGAAAACATCCGCCTGGACTTTCGAGCTTGTCGACGAAAGGGGAAAAGCGGTCGGTAATTGGCACGCGAAAGATTTAAAGAAATATTTAGGTGGTGAAGATAGATCGGTCCGTACGGGCTAAGGTCGCACGAATCAAGCGAATTTAGTGTAGGATAGGAAAGATAGTTCAGATAGTGGTGGTGGGTTATATTATAAGAACGTCAGGGTAATAGGTTCATTATAAGATCGTTAGGGTAGTAGGTACATTATAAGATCGTTAGGGTAGGTAGGTAACTATGCGTCATTGTATTCGCAGCTTAACTAAATATAGAGATAGACCTACGTGATAGTTCCACACTTTTATAATAATTGTTTGAGTTATCTTTCTTTAGCTGATTGATGCATTCGGGAAGAAATCTAGTAGATTATAGAATATAATCTACTTTCGAAATATAAAGGTATGGGTGGTTGAATAAGGTATGAAAGAATAATTATACTTTGAATTTACTATTTGGGAAAAGTTTAAGTTTAGTGATTTGCATTTAGATTGGTATGTACCGAAAAATAAACAAAATAAGAGATGAATAGAAAACTAGATAGGCTAGATTCAATCTTAATAGGGGTTCGGCTGCGAAGCGAATTGTTTTGGTGGTGGGATCGGAATTTATTTAAATTTAATGATTAGATTTTATGATGAATCTATTTTATGATTAGTCGTTAGAATAAATTTATATAGGGGTTAGTTATCTAAATTGATATTAGTTCTTAATTATAAACAGGAAATAATTACCGAGTCCTTGGTGGTGGGTTTTTTTTTTGTTTCCTTTACCATATTTCGGGTTTATTGTTTTTTTCCTTTTCCTTTCCTTTCGGGTTTAGTGTTTTTTTTTCTTTCTTCAGGGTGGCGAGACGTTTTACTTCCGTTTTTTTCATTTCTGTCTACGTCAGTATAGTTAGCCTAAAATCCAGATCACCTGGCATTAGAATCTTATAAAATATAGAGTAAACAAATACCGACACCATACAAATCTAATCAGAGTTACATAAAAGCATGCATGGGAAAAGTGTGTAGTGGAAGCGTAGATTGAATGTTCCAATTCAGAATTTCTATAGCTGCAATAACGTTATCGAGCTCGGAAATACAATCGGCTAAAGAATCTTCATGACGACGTAATTTTCCGTTCCGAATTAAGGCCAACTACGGATTATAGTGGGAGAAAATTGGGCCGAGAATTACCACTGAATTCTCTGAAGCGAGGGGGGTGTCACGGCGTTTACTATTTTTCATCATAATAATAAAAAAAAAAAAAATCTCCATCGTCCTCTAAAAGAGAACGATGGAGATTGGATAATATTCACAATTCACGATTTTAATGTTAAGTAGGATTAGGTTTAATGAGTGAGTTATTAGAGTCATGAATGTAATTTAAGGTAGATTAGGTCAGTTGTTGTTACAATCACAATCCCCGAATGTAGTGTAATTAATAGGAAGTTAGTTGATTATCACAAGGCATGCTGAAGGAATATACGACGAATGACACATAAGTAGAAACGAACATTTAACAGATGCACAACTCAGACGAACATCTGCACATCAACAGCAAAACAACATGAGTAAATTGTGGATATGAGCATCATCATAGTCACCAACGGCAATACCTAAATCGCGAGGCTATCCAAAGCGCAAGAATATCAACGAGATATCGCGATCCGCATCATTATGCCACAAATCCATACACCCGGCAGAGCAATGTATGGGCTGAGTCGTTCATACTGACGACACCAGACCTAGGCCAACAATTGACCTACATACGACTGGTACCGAGTGTATTCCCGAGTTGCTGATTCCCGAACGCAAAGCCACTGATCAAAAGGCGACTAAAGTTAATGCGAGATTATTGACAGGATCGACCCGAGGCGCGAAGGATAGTCGCCATGCGCGTAGGTAAAACGAGATCAGGACGACATCAGCATTCGAGGCAGGGCATTTTTCACAACCGAAACTCGCGGCACGAACAAACTTTCTCACTGAGCGCCGGAATGAATTAGCACGGTAACGCGACTGGATTCACATCTGATAGCGATCAGATGGAAGAAAACGGAAGGATTGCGGATCTGGTCCTTTGGCAAAGGCGAGAAAATAATAAGCAGAACTCCCACTTACCTGGAAAATGTATCGAAAGGCTGTGGTGCTCGCAGGTTGATTTGCCGACAACACAATTGACGTAAACAAATGTGACAAGTCGGAAATGTCACGAAGGGGAAAACGTCAGTTAAGATGTTCCAAAATCGGACCGTCCCGAATTGGATCGCGAGGTGAATTCGCAACCCAACACTCAAACGAGTGAAAGCGATAGAGGGCGAGCGCCGGGAACGTTATTTTTAAAATCCCGCTACCGCCAGGAAAATTTTCCTGTGAGCGGGATCGCCGAAAATCTTCCTTTTTGGATTGAACTCGGTGAGTGGATAGAAGTGTGGAATTGCTGCCGGAGGTTAATCGACATTATTTTCCGTTTTTTTCTTTTTGGATTGAACTCGTATCTAATGAATATTGTCGGAACTTGCGCCTGACGTCGGGGTCTTCGAAACGAACAAACGACAGCAGGAAGAAATTAAACGAATCAGCGGATTTTGGCCGAAACTGGGAATTACGCTAGTATAGCTTTTGTCTGGAAGTTCAACGAAGCCGTCAATTGGAAGTCGGTGGAGTATTATCAATTGCGGAGGAGGGATTAATATTCGATTTAAGTTGGTGCGAGTATAAATCGGCGGACAAGGGCCCCATCGAGGGAGAACAATCTCAATTCAGCGATCCGGAACCAGCAGCTGCAGTAGTATCAGGTTAGATAGTTTGTAAGGTTTTATGTATTCTGAATTAAATGATGTCTAGATACGAGGAATATTAAGGTGGTTACCATTATATGGTAAAGCGGTAAAAATAGAATAATTATTGTGCGTAGAATTAAAATAAAGAGCGAAATCGAAATTGTGCCGGGTATAATTATCGTGATCGATATTGGTGTTGAACCTATTACACCGTCTACCTCTTCTCGCTTCAGGGCGACGGTAGTGAGGCGGTTCTTTGTAATAGAAGCGAGTGGCGCCCACCCGCGACCTTTTTCTTCGCGAGCTAAAGCCGCCCAAAGACTGCCGCCCTTGCGTCCCAGTTAGGGGAAAAGGGTTTTTCGTGCGCGTTAAAGATAACGGTGACAAAATATATATATATATATATATATATATATATATATATATATATATATATATATATATATATATATATATATATATATATATATATATATATATATATATATATATATATATATATATATATATAGAGATATATATATATATATATATATATATATATATATATATATATATATATATATATATATATATATATATATATATATATATATATATAGATATATATATATATATATATATATATATATATATATATATATATATATATATATATATATATATATATATATATCATCAAAGATAATCTCGGGAACGCGCCATCTGATAGAGCTGAAGCTTTCAGGATACATTGGTGTATATGCAAAATAGGTCCAGGTCTCACTAAATGTCAGTTATTGTTAACCTTTTGGCGCCGGCGGCCATTTAAGTTATATTTTTAATATACCTATTATTTCGTACACAAATAATTTTCGCAAAAATTAAGTTGACGAAATAAATTTCGAACGTGTTTTACATGGGTATCGAATAATGTTTTGGAATTTTTTAACCCCATGTGTGCACTAAGTGCCTAAAAAGAGAACAAGAAAATTTGAAAATTTTTAAATTGCGATTACTTTTGACAGAGCTAATCAATCATTACGAAGTTTTCAGAAAATATTGACATTATTTAGTTGTAGATTTGTGTAGCTTTTAATGAGCGTGCTGGCAACCCTGTAGCTAGGGCAGGCAATGAAAGTGAAAACCTCCAAATCATCGTCTCAGTTGAAAAAATGCCGCTTCTTCAAAAAAAGCCACTCATATGTAAATCTTGTGCTTTGTTTACATATACAATAAAAAAAATTTTATATGGTATAACGAGCACGTCTGGTAACCCTTGCCCAATTTACCTATATATGTTTCATCAAAAACTTCTGTTCACGGGAACTCACGATCCGATAAGCAGAATTAATTGAAATTTGCAGGATGTATTGGTCTTAAATAGGACCAGGTCTGATAGAAGTGATTTTGAAATGCAGCCGATTCTGTGCCAGTGGTGCCATTTTGAAAAATCACTAAAAAAAATAACTGCTTTTAGCCCTATAAATTCTGATTGAATCGTTCGATTTTGACGAAATTAACACAATAGCTGGACCTTAGTTTAAGCCACGTTTGGTAGCATTGGTTGACAAATTCGGTTAGACCTGCCAGCTATGATAATTTTGGTGTCTCAAATTTGAAGAAAAAAAATTTGGAAGTGAAAACATTCAAACCATCGAATATTCAAAAACTGTCCGTTTCTTACAATGAAACCAACCTGTATACAAATCTTATGTTTTATCTACACGTTCAAAGTAAAACTTTGAAAATTTAATGTCGGACAAAAACGGTAACCCTCTCCCAGTTAACCTATATTTTTAGCATCAAGAGCTTTTGTTCACGGGAACTCACGAACCAATAATCAGATACAGCTGAAATTAACAGAATGCATTGGACTTAAGTAGGACCAGATTGTAAAGAAGCGATTTTGAATTGTGGGCAAGTCTGTGCCAGTGGTGCCATCTTGAAAAATTACAAAGAAAAGAAACTGCTTTTTGCCCTATGAAATGTGAATAAGTTACCAGATTTTCATGAAATAGTAGCTGAACCTTACTCTAATCTCTGTTTAGTGGAAATTCGGTTGAAAATTTTGATTGGTGCTGCCAGCTATGGTAATTTTTGTGTCTTTGGCTTTGAAAATTCGCTCAGGAAAATAAAACTTTTTGCCCTATAACTTCCAGTGCAGTCATGAAATCAATACGAATTTCACACAATTAATGAAACCTACTATAAACATTATTCAGGCCAAATTTGGTTGAAAAGCCACAATAGGGTTGCCAGCTATTGTTAGTTTTGTGTTTAATTGCAATATCTTTATTAAGCGGTTTTATCGTAGAATTTTCAATTGGCGATGTCATTGTAGTGACAATAAATAGCAAATATGAAGTTTTCGATTATTTGAAAATACTCGCTGCAGGTAGCCCTAAATTTCTTTAGACTCCTATAACTTCGAATGTAATATAACATCGTGAAGCAGATGTGATATATTCTTGGCTTTGATTATGGCAGAAGGTTGCCAGCACGAGTCGGTTGTACTACTTTTGTATCAATAAATGCTTACAGTTAGTATTCATACCGGAAACATTTACAATGAAAATAAATAACCAATGTTTCAATTCCTAAAGTTCTGCAAATTTTTCGGATCGCAGCCCCAAACACCAACTTCAGTTACAGTGCTGCAGGCACTGAGCATCTTCTTCATTGATGTTATATGAGATGCTGCTTTCAAAATTATGTGAAATAAGCAACTGAAAACGAATATAATTAACCCGTGTTTTGCTCTCATGAACGTTGAAATTCATGCCAGTGGTAATATCTGAAACCTTCCACCATGTGAGTTATAATGCATTCTTGAGACCAAAGTAAAACGTGGCATTTGAAACAATTTTGCCGTAATAAGCAGCACATGTGGTGGAATATGCACTCAAAACCTACACGATTCTTCTACTGTTCTTCGAACATTAGTGTTTCTAGCGGTTCAGGTGCGCTAGAGTTTTTGTTTTAGTGCTGTGAATGGCGGCAAACAGCTGTCCGTAACAGCGTGAGGACGACTCACCCCAGGAGAAGGGTCTCATTGCCGGGCAACAACTAGTCGCAGAGACAGAGGCCTCATGAATCCTATCGGATATCCTTGCCGTGGTAGACACCCATCGAGTTTTCCTTCTCGTCCTCAAGCTCATATGCCACAAGACCTCGTGGACGACGAACCGTAGCACGATCAAACTTCGCGGCGAGCTTGACCGCGAAACGATCCGCCGCACTACTGAGGGCGTGATTTCGAACGAAAACTCCCTGCCCTGGAACAAAGGTCAGATTGTACCTTTGTGCGCCCTTTGCACCCTTTCCTTCACTCGATCGTGCATGAGACGCAGTCGATCACAATTAGGGAAGGAAGGAAGGAACTCAGGCACTCCAAAGGTCAGGAAGATCTATCTATTAATCACGGCCTCAGCAGTAGCTTTTGGCAAGGCCTTGAGCCACACACGAGCACCACGAGTACCTGCACATTCCCATGTTTTGACCGTGGGTATGGGCCCATGAAATCCACATACAAGCGCTGTAACGGTCGATCCGTGTCTCGAGATGAGCCCATTGGTGGTCGCATCACGGCATTTGGAGGCTTAATTTGCTTGCATGTTTTACAAGCTTTGACATGCTCTGCAACGTCTTGCCTTAAACGAGGCCAATAATAGCGTTGCAGAAGCTCAATCGTTTTCCCAATGCCGAAATGAGAGCCCAATGGATCATCATGAGCACGGAGAATCAGCTCTTGCTTGTGACTTTCCGGTATCCACAATTTGGTTGTGGGAATGTCCGTGGTCAGCGCTCCTGTCGTGTTGGTGGTAATGTAAGCTCGCCCATCCCGAACATAAACGTTCACGAAACGGTCAGGCTGTTTTATGATTTGATTTACCAACTCGACGTATTTTGGGTCCTGGAACGCTGACTCGAGAATTATTGCAGCCACACGATTGGTCTCCGGCAAACATCCAGTAATGGCCATCACCTCCTCGCCGCATCCGTGTGCCCTTGACAATGCATCAGGTACGATGTTCTGTGACCCTTTGCGATGCTCAATGACAAAATCAAAGCCCTGCAGCTTCAAACTCCAACGGGCAAGTCTTCCAGAGAGGTCCTGTTGGCTCATGAGAGACCTTGCACTGGCGCAATCCGAAACGTGTTCCAGAAATCAATTCCCAGATATACGCGGCCGATCAAAGATGGAACAATTAAAAATCGTACCATCTTCAAGCAGTCGTTGAATCGCACCAGCGCACGCACGTATCCTAGAACGGGACGCTTTTGACCCAATGCAGTAAAGATGTCAGTCTGCAGCATTGACATCTGCAGCCCAAGATCCTTAATCAGGTCCAAAGATCCCGCTCCAAGTATACTCACGCTAGCTCCACTGTCAAGGAGCCCCATGAGCTGCCGACCTTTTATTTCCATTTCAGCAAAAGGCCGGTTTTCCCCATACGGTGTCAGAATTGAATCCGCGCAAGCTTGCTTCAATAATTTTCGCAAGGTAAAGTACCTGCATGATCTCCCGAAAGTAGAATTTGATGACTAATTAAAGGAGCGTGTGCGACGAGAAGTTCGGCCATCTCCGGAGGCCGACCAACTAGAGGGAGTACTACAAAACTCGGTCAGAGGCTGATTTGCAGACCAAGGTGTTTGGGTCGCAGTGTCAACAGTTTTTGAGGTTTGAACTGTAGTCTTTGAATATTTTCGCCGTCGTATTGACGACGCCACAGCTCTGGGTCCACATTGGTGGCCACATCCGTGGTCTCAGGACGCCTTTGTTGGATGGAAGATGGACCGCTCCAAATCCCTGTATTCGTCACAATCCGTCTGGCGTTTCCCGAGCTGTTGCATCGTCCACATCTGGGCTTAAGCACATAGCAAAACAAACATAGCAAAAATTCGGGTTGGGGCTATGGGGCAATCCTGATACGAATGCCCCAGATCTTGACAATTCCAACAAACCCTAAGATCGGTGGAATATTGCGCTGAACGGGGATTCGATGATGGCACAGGTTGGGACCTACGTGTCATTAGAGGAGGGCGAGCTGATGGGGTGACTGCCTCCACATACTGAGCGGTTTTGTCCTCTTCAGGTTCATATATTTCATGAACCACGCGTCGCACTTGGGTACTATCAGCTCGTTGACCCGGCTTCGGTAGCTACACAGCGTCGCAGCAATTCGCGGGCATTACGGAATTCGAGTCCAGCCAAGTGCTCCCGTAAGCGGCGGTGCATATTGCGTAGCAATATACACTGCAAGTCAACATCCGACAATGGGTTGTTGAGCTGCAGTGCTATTACCTCGATCGCATCAGAAAACACTTGGATGGACTCGCCCGGTTTTTGAATGCGAGCATCGATTTCACGCCGGATGTCAACGTCACTTCGACGGTCCTCAAAACGCTCCCGCAGCTCTCGCTCCAAATCAGACCATGTCACCGAGCGATGGAGCTCCATATAACGCCAGTACCACTCTTCTGCTGGACCTTGCAGAAGCAGATGTAGGTCGTGAGCGAGTACGGCCCACGAAACTCCGTACCTCGACGCCATGGACTTGATTCTAAACAAGAACCGAGTCACGTTGAGACCCGTCGAAGTGCCATCGAAGCGAATCGTCCACTTTGACGGTGGCATACTAGCAGCTGACCTACTAGCATTAAGGCTGGTAGCTATATCTTGCCTGTCTAACTCAACAGGGATTACTGGAATTCCTGGACCCATCTCGCCTCCGTCCAAATGACCCGTCGAATGAAACTGATCAGGTGCTGATGATGGTCCAGGAACGGTGCTTGGAATAATTTGCTGCGGCACCGTGAAGTTGTGCGGGGGATGCTGTTCTGCAGGCAGAGTGATGGACAATCTTTCCAAAGCTCGGCTCAACCGTTCAAAGCCCGAGTCATTTCTGGTTGGTCTACGCTTACGTGTCACGCGAGGCATTCTTTATAAGTTGTATCAAAACCAGCGAGCGAACAAAAATAAGGATAAATGTATTTAAATTTCAAACGAAATTTAACTTAGCTCACGAAGACTTCAAAACCAGTAAAATATGTACGTATTAAAACCAAGCCTAAACCTTAACTAAACAAAACTTCAATTCAATCAACTATTAGTGAAAAAAAACAATCCATCAAGTGACATCATAAAACCCAATGGAACAATCGTGCCGTAATTATGATAACCACAAAAAGTACTATCAAATAATATTATAATACTTACGAAAAAAGTTAATGCATATATAGGTTCAGTGAAACCAAATGTCAATGGGCAGTTTAGGATGGGAAGAAAGGTATAAAAATTGGGACTGAAAAAGAAAAACGAAAGGATAGAGGAAAGACGAACCATGATTCCGGGTGGAGCAACCCAGCAGATGCCGCAAGGGAACACCCAATTCAAAATTGATGACATATAGTCATCGACAGCTATTGCTGGATATGGGGTCCGCAAGGTATCAACGGAATCACCCCAACAACCTGACGAAGGTGTAGAGGCGCCACTCAATTCAAGTTGCTTAGTCATGCTAAGCGACTCGCAACCGAGGATATGAGTGACGACATAACCCTCATTAGGTCCAGAACCACAGTTCAATCTTCCTGTGCAAACATTTGACACACACAACAGCTGTACAGGCCCCACTGTTGTGGAAGCGACCGTTCACAAAGAGACAATAATAACAAAGTAAAAAAAATTACGCGAATAGGAGAAAGAGAAAAAAAATTTATTAAATAAGTATAATCCAATATGAATGATCTGATGTTATACCAACTACGGCCAAAAAAATAAAAAAAACTCTAGCGCACCTGAACCGCTAGAAAACTAATTTTCGAAGAAATTGTCTTTGAGTGACAAAAAAGTGTGGAAAGACGTAATACACTGTTTTTTAGAATCATATCAATCATTCCTTATCCAAAGCAACAAAACTCAACTATAACACATATAATTCAGTGCTGGCAACACTTTCCGAACGAAGCAGCAATAAGTTTACCATAACAAGCTCATACTCAAATCAACGTATCCTTTGAATTTCGTTCTCTTCGCAGGAATCATATCAACCATTCCTTATCCAAAACAACAAAACTCAACTATAACACAAATAATTCAGTGCGGGCAACACTTTCCGAACGAAGCAGCAATAAGTTTACCATAACAAGCTCATACTCAAATCAACGTATTCTTTGAATTTCGTTCGAAGGTTTCAGCGGTTAAACGTTGTTTGAGGCTGCCATCCGAAAAATGTTCAAAACTCGAAAAATTTAAAAAAGAATTCCTTATTTTTATTGCAAATGCTTTGCATATGAGAACGTTGTTTGAAGCATCTGTTGGTGCAATATTTACGGAAATGGCTAATGCTGGTTAGCCTGTATCAACAGCAAAGCATAATACATACCAATTCTGCTTCACGCTAACTTAAACCCAACCAGTAAATTTCGTTTCGATTGAATCACTGCGCTGGAAGTTATACGGGTGAAAAAAATTTTAGGGTTACCACCCTCAAAATTTATCAAATTTTCAAAGCGTTAATATTTGTTGTTAATTTTCATTGCAGGATCATTTCCATTTGGAAATCTAATGACATAATCGCTCAGTAAAGAAATTAAACAAAATTACAAAAATGGTCATAGCTGGCAGCTCTTTCATGATTTTGGTACGACATTTCTATGACATTTGGTTTACATTAAAGTCCATTTGCTGCGTGAACTTCGTTTTGATTTTTACACTGGACCGGAAGTTATAGGGAAAAAAGCTTTATTTTGCTGAGCAAATTTGCAAGATTTAGGAGACAAAAATCACCATAGCTGGCAACTCTATTCTAATTTTTCAGCCAAATTTTCATCAAACGTTACATAAAGTAAGATCCAAGTATTGGATGAATCTTGTCAAAATCTGATGGCTGAATCGGAAGTAATAGGCCAAAAACCGGTACCGGGTAATTTTTCAAGATGGTACCACTGGCACAGGGTTGCCCGCATTTCAAAATCACTTCTATCAGACTTGGTCCTAGCTAATATCAACATGTCCTGTAAATTTCACTATGATCGGATAATCCGGTCGTCAGTTCTCGTGAACAGAACTTTCGAGTGCTGAAAATAGAGGTAATTTGGTGATGGGTTGCCGTTCTTGTGCAAATCAGAATTTTGAAAATTTTAATTTGATATGATGGACAAAGGTTGAAATTTATCAGTGATCTGATTTTTTTGTCAAAAATCAAAAATTTTTCAGGAAAGTCAATGATTTGAAGGTTTTTTATTCAGGAGCCTGCCGTAGCTACAGGGTTACCCGCACTGTCCTAAAAATCCACATGTGCTAAATTTTAGTCAACATTAATACGCTCTGCAAATTTCACGATGATCCATTGTTTTTCTTAGAAGTAATGACAAATCAAAATTTGAAAAAAATCCTTGCCTACTTTTAGGCACCCTGCACCCACACACGACTCACAATTTCCAATTTTTTTATCATAAACGAGCTAAGAACATAATTAGTTTTCATTCCCAATACTTTTCTTTAGCAAAACTTTACACTGCTTGGAAATATAGGAGTACCTCAAAATTCACTAAAACGCTCGCCGCCGCCGAAAGGTTTAGAATATCTGAATTTGAGAAAGTCGTGGACCTACCTACTATATACATCTACGTTCTCCGAAAATTTCAGCTCAATCGAATCGGCCACTCCAGAGATTATCTCCCTTAATCATTTTGCTGATATATATATATATATATATATATATATATATATATATATATATATATATATATATATATATATATATATATATATATATATATATATATATATATATATATATATATATATAAAGAAATATGAATTTTCGGCGAAACGAGTTTAATACTATTGTTCTTCGAACATTAGTAAATATGGCTGAGGCAACCAAGTGCTCCCGGAAACAAGTGTCACCCCAGCCTATCAGATCATCCATTCGGAGCAAGTAAAAAACTAAATCAAAAATGAAAATTCAAAACTAAATGGAAAATAAGCAAAACAAACTAATCAAGTACAAGTTAAAATTAAGGAAATTCGTGAAAATATAAAACGGAATTTATTGCACTATATAAAAAACTTTAACATAAGTAATATTAAAATAAAATAAAAAAACTAAAACCGAAACTATTTGGGCGCCATTTGTCGCGGGACAGCTGTGAACAGCCGCCACCACAACATAAATTTTTGGCTTGACCTGCTACCCTCGCGTGACTTTGCGGTGCCGGCTAGTCAGCGGTGTCGTGGGTATTTTGAGGGGCAGGTCAAGCCCTAGCTGGGTCAAGCTTTACAGACGCAGACCAACCAAGAAACTAAATGGGATGGGAAGAAGGGAGCCCATCTTCCATTCATGGCCTCAATGAACCTACATGACAAAATTAGTTAGACATTGCTAACTGCCAAATACCAGGATGAAAAAAAAATTAAAACATAGGATTTGCCAAAAATAAACAAAATAACAAATATATTCTACTGTAAAATAAAAAGAAATCAAATTCAAAATTTAAAACTTAATAATAGCATTAAAATATAATTTATTAAATGGAGTTTAAAATTAAACTGAATTAACATCTAAAAGAAATAAAAAAACTCAATCCTTATTCAAATTAAAAACTCTAGCGTACCTGAACCGCTACAAACACTAATGTTCGAAGAACAGTAGAAGAATCGTGCAGGTTTTGAGTGCATATTCCACCACATGTGCTGCTTATTACGGCCAAACTGTTTCCAATGCCACGTTTTACTTTGGTCTCAAGAATGCATTATAACTCATATGGTGGAAAGTTTCAGATATTACCACTGGCATGAATTTCAACGTTTATGAGAGCAAAACACGGGTTAATTATATTCGTTATCAGTTGCTTATTTCACATAATTTTGAAAGCAGCATCTCATATAACATCAATGAAGAAAATGCTCAGTGCCTGCAGCACTGTAACTGAAGTTGGTGTTTGGGGCTACGATCCGAAAACTTTGCAGAACTTTGCGAATTGAAACATTGATTATTTATTTTAATTGTAAATGTTTCCGGTATGATTACTAACTGTAAGCGTTTATTGATACAAAAGTAGCACAACCGACTCGTGCTGGCAGCCTTCTGCCAGTATCAAAGCCAAGAATATATCACATCTGCTTCACGTTGTTATATCAGATTCGAAGTTATAGGAGAATAAAGAAATTTAGGGTTACCTGCAGCGAGTTTTTTCAAATAATCGAAAACTTAATATTTGCTGTTTATTGTCACTCCAATATCATTACCATTTGAAAATTCTACGATAAAACCGCTTAATAAAGATATTGCAATTAAACACAAAACCAACAATAGCTGGCAACTCTATCGTCGCTTTCCAACCAAATTTGGCCTGAATAATGTTTATGACAGGTTTCGTTAATTGTATGAAATTCGTATTGATTTCATGACTGCACTGGAAGTTATAGTGCAAAAAGTTTTATTTTCCTGAGCGAATTTTCAAAACCAAAGACACAAAAATTACCATAGCTGGTAGAACCAATCAAATTTTTCAACCAAATTTCCACCAAACAGAGATTAGAGTTAGGTTTAGCTACTGTGTCAATTTCATGAAAATCAAGTAACTTATTCACATTTCATAGGCCAAAAAGCAGTTTTTTTGCTTTGTGATTTTTCAAGATGGCACCACTGGCACAGACTTGCCCACAATTCAAAATCGCTTCTATCAAATCTGGTCTTACTTAAGTCCAATGCATTCTGTAAATTTTAGCTGCATCTGATTCTTGGTTCGTGAGTTTCCGAGAACAGAAGTTTTTGATGCTAAAAATATAGGTTAACTGGGAAAGGGTTACCGTTCTTGTCCGACATGAAATTTCCAAAGTTTTATTTTGAACGTGTAGATAAAACATAAGATTTATATACAGATTGGTTTTATTGTAAGAAACGGACATTTTTTTTTTGAATATTCGATGGTTTGAATGTTTTCACTTCCAAATTTTTCTTTTCAAAATGAAGACACCAAAATTATCATAGCTGGCAGCTCCAACCGAATTTTTCAACCAAATTTCTACTGAACGTGGCTTGAAGTAAGGTCCAGCAATTGTGTGAGTTTCGTCAAAATCGAACGATTCAATCAGAATTTATAGGGCTAAAAACAGTTATCTTTTTCAGTGGTTTTTCAAGATGGCACCACTGGCACAGAATCGCCCGCATTTCAAAATCTCTTCTATCAGACCTGGTCCTATTTAAGACCAATACATTTTGTGAATTTCAAATAATTCTGCTCATCGGATCGTGAGTTTCCGTGAACAGAAGTTTTTGATGCTAAAAATATAGGTAAATTGGGCAAGGGTTACCAGGCGTGCCCGTTATACCATATCTTTTTTTTTTTTTTGGTTATGTAAACAAAGCACAAGATTTATATATGAGTGGCTTTTTTTTAAAGAAACGGTATTTTTTCAAGAGAGACGATGATTTGGAGGTTTTCACTTTCAGTGCCTGCCCTAGCTACAGGGTTGCCAGCACGCTCATTAGTAGCTACACAAATCTACAACTAAATAATACCAATATGTCCTAAAAATTTCGTAATGATTGAATAGCTCTGTCAAAAGTTATCGCAATTTAAAAATTTTCAAATTTTCCCGTCCTCTTTTTAGGCACCCAGCGCACACATAGGGTTAAAGAATTCCAAAACATTATCCGATTCATATGTAAAACACGTTCGAAATTTATTTCGTTTACTTTATTTTTGCGAAAATTATCTGTGCACGAAATAATAGGTATATTAAAAATATCACTTAAATGGCCGCCGGCGCCAACAGGTTAACAATAACTGACATTAAAAAGAACCTGGACCTATTCTGCATATACACCAATGTATCCTGAAAGTTTCAGCTCAATCGGATGGCGCGTTCCCGAGATTATCTCACTGAAATTTTTTGATGATATATATATATATATATATATATATCTATATATATATATATATATATATATATATATATATATATATATATATATATATATATATATATATATATATATATATATATATATATATATATATATATATATATATATATATATATATATATATATATATATGGAAATATGAATTTTTGGCCGAATCGATTTTAATACTAATGTTCTTCGAACATTAGTAAAAAAAAATCAGATAAATGCAAAAAAATTATAAAAATAAAGCAATTCCACTTACCAGGGAGTCCAGACGACGGTACCGTTTCCTGACCCACTGAAAATGTTTTAATCGATTTCAATTTTACACTTATAAAACTATAAACAACAATCCATTTACTATTTCTATTTCTACGTTTCTTGTTTATGTACGGACAATGTATATAACTTTTTTTACATAAGGCTTCGTCTAGTTCATTAGCAGTGCCGACTCAACTATCTCAGATTGATTAGATTACTTATGACTCCACAGCAGAAGGGTGATTTTAGGTGGGCAATTCCTGCTTTTCAATTCAGTTCACTAGTATTAACAGTTAGTTATCAACTGCAATTTCCACAATAATTTACTTTTCAATTCAGTTCACTAGTATTAACAGTTAGCTATCAACTGAAATTTCCATAATAATTTACTTTTCAATTCAGCTCACTAGTATTAACAGTTAGTTATCAACTGAAATTTCCACAATAATTTATTTTTCAATTCAGCTCACTAGTGTTAAAAATTAGTTATCAACTGAAATTTCCACTATAATTTTCGTCCGTTGTTTATCATCCAACATCACAATCAACTGTGCACTCAAGACAGACAACCGATGGAGATCTCATAAAATTTCAATAAGTCACTGTTCCCAGTATTATCCATCGAATTCACAGTTTCGATCACTAAAGTAGTGGTAAATGTACATATGACAAAAGCTCTAGGCAAATCAAATTGAACGCATCGCGAACTCATTCTTTCCGCATCACTATTGCAGCAATCCAAATCAGATTGGTCATGAATCTGTTTCCGCATTTATTCACATCCATCACAAAGCCATAAACAAAAGGTCACCAAAAATCAAATTTTTCGTTCTCTCCCAACTTCTATGGTCAAGCGTGAAAACCCAACTTCTCGACCCCAGCTAAAATCCTGACCACCAACCAGCTCAATTTTCCAGCGTATCATCCCGTTGCCGCCAACTCCCGCAACAGCTTATCTAACAAGCAAGCATCACCCGAACATCAAGCAATGCAGTTCAAATGCACTCAGGTGTTGATTGCATTTGAACTGCACCGCTTCATTGTTGTTGTTTTTTTCAGTGTTAAGGTGATGCTTGCAGAGCAACAATCGCCCATTTTGTTTTATACAGGCAATGCAATTCGAATGCCATTAGATTTCAATAACACTAATTGAGTGCAATGACATCCGAATTGCACCGCCTGACTGTTTTGTTTTGTTGTTTTTACTAATGTTCGAAGAACATTAGTATTAAAATCGATTCGGCCAAAAATTCATATTTCCATATATATATATATATATATATATATATATATATATATATATATATATATATATATATATATATATATATATATATATATATATATATATATATATATATATATATCATCAAAAAATTTCAGTGAGATAATCTCGGGAACGCGCCATCCGATTGAGATAAAACTTTCAGGATACGTTGGTGTATATGCAGAATAGGTCCAGGTCTCTTTAAATGTCAGTTATTGTTAACCTTTTGCCGCCGGCGGCCATTTAAGTGATATTTTTAATATACCTATTATTTCGTACACAAATAATTTTCGCAAAAATAAAGTTAACGAAATAAATTTCGAACGTGTTTTACATATGAATCGGATAATGCTTTGGAATTTTTTAACCCTATGTGTGCGCTGGGTGCCTAAAAAGAGGACGGGAAAATTTGAAAATTTTTAAATTGCGATAACTTTTGACAGAGTTATTCAATCATTACGAAATTTTCAGGACATATTGATATTATTTAGTTGTAGATTTGTGTAGCTTTTAATGAGCGTGCTGGCAACCCTGTAGCTAGGGCAGGCACTGAAAGTGAAAACCTCCAAATCATCGTCTCTCTTGAAAAAATGCCGTTTCTTCAAAAAAAAGCCACTCATATGTAAATCTTGTGCTTTGTTTACATAAACAAAAAAAAAAAGATATGGTATAACGGGCACGCCTGGTAACCCTTGCCCAATTTACCTATATTTTTAGCATCAAAAACTTCTGTTCACGGAAACTCACGATCCGATGAGCAGAATTATTTGAAATTTGCAGAATGTATTGGTCTAAAATAGGACCAGATCTGATAGAAGTGATTTTGAAATGCGGGCGATTCTGTGCCAGTGGTGCCATCTTGAAAAACCACTGAAAAAGATAACTGTTTTTAGCCCTATAAATGCTGATTGAATCGTTCGATTTTGACGAAACTCACACAACTGCCTTAAGCCACGTTTGGTAGAAATTTGGTCGAAAAATTCGGTTGGAGTTGCCAGCTATGATAATTTTGGTGTCTTCATTTTGAAAAAAAAAATTTGGAAGTGAAAACCTTCAAACCATCGAATATTCAAAAAAATGTCCGTTTCTTACAATAACACCAATCTGTATATAAATCTTATGTTTTATCTACACGTTCAAAATAAAACTTTGGAAATTTCATGTCGGACAAGAACGGTAACCCTCTCCCAGTTAACCTATATTTTTAGCATCAAAAACTTCTGTTCACGGAAACTCACGAACCAATAATAAGATACAGCTAAAATTTACAGAATGCATTGGACTTAAGTAAGACCAGATTTGATAGAAGCGATTTTGAATTGTGGGCGAGTCTGTGCCAGTGGTGCCATCTTGAAAAATTACAAAGAAAAAAAACTGCTTTTTGCCCTATGAAATGTGAATAAATTACCAGATTTTCATGAAATTGACACAGTAGCTGAACCTTACTCTAATCTTTGTTTGGTGGAAATTTGGTTGAAAAACTTGATTGGTGCTACCAGCTATGGTAATTTTTGTGTCTTTGGTTTTGCAAATTCGCTCAGGAAAATAAAACTTTTTGCACTATAACTTCCAGTGCAGTCATGAAATCAATACGAATTTCATACAATTAATGAAACCTGTCATAAACATTATTCAGGCCAAATTTGGTTGAAAAGCCACGACAGGGTTGCCAGCTATTGTTGATTTTGTGTTTAATTGCAATATCTTTATTAAGCGGTTTTATCGTAGAATTTTCAAATGGTAATGATATTGTAGTGACAATAAACAGCAAATATTAAGCTTTCGATTATTTGAAAAAACTCGCTGCAGGTAACTCTAAATTTCTTTATATTCCTTTAACTTCCAATGTTATATAACAACGTGAAGCAGATGTGATATATTCTTGGCTTTGATACTGGCAGAAGGTTGCCAGCACGAGTCGGTTGTGCTACTTTTATATCAATAAACGCTTACAGTTAGTATTCATACCAGAAACATTTACAATTAAAATAAATAATCAATGTTGCAATTCGAAAAGTTCTGCAAATTTTTCGGATCGCAGCCCCAAACACCAACTTCAGTTACAGTGCTGCAGGCACTGAGCATTTTCTTCATTGATGTTATATGAGATGCTGCTTTCAAAATTATGTGAAATAAGCAACTGATAACGAATATAATTATCCCGTGTTTTGCTCTCATAAACGTTGAAATTCATGCCAGTGGTAATATCTGAAACCTTCCACCATATGAGTTATAATACAATCTTGAGACCAAAGTAAAACGTGGCATTTGAAACAGTTTGGTCGTAATAAGCAGCACATGTGGTGGAATATGCACTCAAAACCTGCACGATTCTTCTACTGTTCTTCGAACATTAGTGTTTCTAGCGGTTCAGGTGCGCTAGAGTTTTTTTTTTTTTATTGCTGTGAATGGCGGCAAACAGCTGTCCGTAACACAACTACAGTTACAGTGCTGCAGGCACTAAGCATTTTCTTCATTGATGTTATATGAGATGCTGCTTTCAAAATTTTGTGAAATAAGCAACTGATAACGAATATAATTAACCCGTGTTTTGCTCTCATAAGCGTTGAAATTCATGCTAGTGGTAATATCTGAAACTTTCTACCATATGAGTTATAATGCATTCAGACCAAAGTAAAACGTGGTATTTGAAACAGTTTGGCCGTAATAAGCAGCTCATGTGGTGAATATGCAATCAAAACCTGCACGATTCGTCTACTGTTCTTCGAACATTAGTGTTTCTAGCGGTTCAGGTGCGCTAGAGTTTTTTTCTCATAAATTATCTTCCGTAGATCAGCTGAAAACCAGCTGGGAAAGCTGCAATGATCGTTTATGCGAATCATGGGAACGAATTTTTCTATATGTTGATTTATGATGTTGTAAAATTTACTAACCATATCGTCAAGTGAGCTACTATCGAGGTCAGCAAGCCAGTTGATTTGAGATTAATTTGCTCATAATCTCATAATTGGTATTTTTGAAATTAAAAACGTAACAATATTCTGATTGCCGTCGACACCCATCAAAGTGTGGAATTTCAACTTTAACATCAAGAGCAGGATGAAAATGATCTAAGGGAAGCAGCGGATTGTCACAACTCGTAACGAGCACACGTTCGTAAGAAGAGAAAATTAAGTCTAGACATTTATGACATGCATTAAAAATTGAATTGTCTTGATAAAAGTTCAGAAATGAGAAGTCTTCAACTACATGCGAAGATTTGTCGCAGCTGCTAGTCCAATATTTAAAGTCCCAGTTAACATCTGGTTAGTTGTAATCTCCAGTAATGACATAATTTCCTTTCGGATGTAGTTGGGAAATCCGTAAAACATCATCGGTGTGCTTCTTATAATTATCAGAATCTGAATTGGGTGGTAAATATACGGTGGAGACAATAACTTTCGTTGAGTTTAGGTGAATGATGACAAATAGTTGTTCAATATCCTGATTATAACAAGGAATAAGCTCTGATGTAAAATTTTTGTGTACAGCAATTAAAACGCCCCCTCCTTTTCCTTTTCCTCCTAAGGCTGTCGCGTTCCCGTCTGTAGGTGACAAAGTTAGAAAATCCTAGGTCTGCTGAGGCTACATGAGGCTTGAGCCATGATTCCGTAAATATAACATCATATTCTATCAAATTGATTGAAGTACGTAAAGTGTTGAGTTTTGTCGTAAGGCCTCTGACATTTTGATAGTACATGGTTAATGATGGTTTTTTGGCGCTGTAGTTACTATTTTTGGAGTTCCATTAATGTGTTTGATGGTGGCAGATGGATTAGACTTTTTTATGCCCGCAAGCTCGGCACGCAGTGTTTGCCAGTATTCCCGTTGCCGTAGCGTCCTATCTGGGACTATATTGATATTTTTGGATTTTAAAGCGTCGATAACTTTGTGTTTCCCGCGCAGTATATTGAAAGCCGTATCACAGCTCGCCGTGACTATTTTCATCGGTCTTATGACCCCCAACTTAGGTTTACCGAGTCGAGAAACTATAAGATCAGATTTGGCAAGTGAAATTGGGTCTAGTGTTTTATTGATCAAATCAACTACATAGTCAGAATCATTTGGAGATTCTGGTATACCATGTACTATCACATTAGCCGATCGGCGCCGTCCATCCTCCATTTCCGTCAATACATCTTCCATATTTAGCTGCACTGGTTTATCAGATTTAAGTATTTTAATTTCCTCCTTCAGTACATCGACTTCTTCTCTGAGTTTATTCACCAACTCAAAGAGATTCTCCCACTATGTCACTTTTTTAGTGCAATGAGTACATAAGGATATCATCTTGCTGTTCGGTGTCTTCAAAGATAAAATGGCTGTTCTTGTTAATTGAGTACACGTAGAGTGTTGTGGTCGAATACATTTATAACATATTAGATGGTCATCAGAGGCTCTCAGATCCTTCGTGCATGAAGAGCACATATTCATATTTATCAAAGACATTATCTTTGACGCAATAGGTGAATGTGATTAGATAACGTCTACTGTATTTATTTTGATAAAGCTCGAAATAGTGTTTTAGTGATGACAACAACCAGTAATAAAACCTGGTAAGATGTGTCTTAGTATAGCCAACAACCCGACAACTATTAACTTTCGCGCGGTGGTTATCTCTGGTAACAAATTGGAAGTTAAGGTTTCTTGATCACACACGTGTATATAACAGTTGCCGGTAGCGGTTAAAAAGCAGAACTTTTGCCACTTTCGCAATTTTCCAAACTCAATATAGGCAAACCACCTGCATGCGAGCCAATAAGTCCTGGATAGACGAACTCCGATGAATCAGCAACCACTTCGATCAAAGAAATATACTCGAAACTCCGTGAAAACCGCACGAACGCCACTAGATATGAGGTCGAAAAACAAACACTGCTAGCACCTATGTCACTTGACAGAAGCAAGGCACAGTTGAGACACAGGCACAGGAGCACAGTTGAGGAAGTGCCAGCAAAAATGTTGCAGGCCGCCAACGTGCAGAAAAACATATCGAAGCACGTTAAGGACGGTATGCTCGAGCTGGAGGAGGCATTTGAAGTAATCTTTGCCTGCAGAACGAACTGGCAGAAGGCAGAACTGGAGTATCAGCGAGTGTTGGAAGACGAGACTGCTGAGGCAGCCACTCCTGTAGGGGTCCCGGGACTGGATCGGCCACGACAGAATAAGCCCGTGGCCAAGTCTAGTCCTGAAGACACACAAGAAATCCGGTTCAGGAAGGAGGTGCCAGCATCCGATTTAAGGAGGTGGGTGACGGTCACCCACAGAAAGAAGAAGGTGAACGTCGCTTAACCACCGGTGGTACCTGCTGGCTCAGAAAAGGTGCAGAAAAAAGGGGTCCAAAAGGGCGAAAACAAAGATATGGTGGAAAAGAAAAAAAAAAGAAGGGAAAGAATAGGCGGAGACAGCGGGGAAAGAAAATTGATGCTGTAATCGTCAAACCAGCCCCGGGGAAAACCTACGTGGAGGTTCTGGGGACCATCCGTCAAAAAATTTCCCCAGCTGAAACTGGTACACAAGTACGACGCATAAGGAAAACCGCAGAAGGAGGTGTTTTTCTGGAAATTGCGCACACGAACGATCGAATGAAATTGGAGGACTCGATCTGGGCTGCCGTAGATGGCCAAAGGGACGTGAAGCTTGTGACCCCAAGAGTCAAAATCGAGCTTCTCGACCTCGATTGCGTCACAGTCAGCGAGGAGGTGACATCGACCATCAATCGCGAGGCTGGAGAGGAAGGAGCCGGCGAGGTGAAAACTACTCTATTTTCCCCTAACACAAGGGAACAGAGGAGAGCTGTGGTGGAGCTGGATGAGCCACCAGCATCCAAAATCCTCAAGTCTGGTAGAGTACGTGTGGGAATGATTAGCGCCCTAGTACGAAGGTGGGCTGAGGTTAGACGCTGCTACCGGTGCCTAGGCTACGATCACACAAGACGTAGCTGCAAGGGTTCGGACAGGAGTGCCAGCCGCTGGAAATGTGGAGAGGTTGGCCACCGGGCAGCAGACTGCTCTGCGCAGGCTCAGTGTATATTATGCACTGAGAGGCATGGTGCGAATGGCGCCAAGCATTTAATGGGATCGAGTGCATGTCGAGTTTTCAAAGACGCACTTGATGCCAAGAAAAAGCAGGGAAGGATATGAGAGTCCTTCAAGGCAACCTGCAGGGCTATAGAGCTGCAGACGACCTCCTCACGCAGCTAGTCTGCGAGCATAAGGCTCAGATCGTACTGATCAGCGAGCCTTATAGGGGGAGGCATTCGTCCGTTTGGCTGGCAGATGCTACGGGGTACGCCGCGATATGGATCGCCAACGGGCAGAGGGCCCGTATCGGCGGCCGCGGCTCAGGAAATGGTCACGTGTGGGTGACATACGGAGAAATCACCTTTGTGAGCTGCTACTTGTCCCCGAACGACTCAATGCAGGTATTCGGAGACAAGCTTAGCTCACTGGAGGACTCTCTCCGTGGCATCGTCGGCAACGTCATCGTAGGGGGTGACTTCAATGCAAGGGCATTGGAGTGGGGCATGCCCACCAAAAACACTCGCGGGCGGCTCATAGTCGAGATGGCATCGAGGCTCTGTTTGTTGGTGCTGAGTACGGGTTCAACGCCAACATTCAGAAGGCCCGGATTTAGTGAATCTATTTCCGGTGTCACTATGGCATCGGAGAGACTAGCGGCATTCGTCAGCGATTGGAGGATGATGGAGGATTACACTGCGAGTGATCATAATTACATCACTTTCCAAATCGCTGAGGGCAGGCAAAGACACCGCCGCTCTCCCTGTAAGTGGCTAGGCTTGAATGCCACTTAATTTCACAGGGACGCTATGACCGCATTGCTCGCTTCGAGCTTAGAAGGGGAGCCTCTAACATCTGGGGCCCCAGTGACCCATGCAGCAGCAGAGGCCGCTGCTGACAGAACCATGGGGTGGAATCGCAGGGCGTGTGCGGCTTCAATTCCCAAACGTAAACCCTTCCGTAGGAGGCAACATGCATACTGGTGAAACGATGAAATCGCCGAACTGAGACGCATCGCTTTGGCGTGCAGGCGCAGGGCACAGCGAACCAGGAATAGGCCGGGAGTGCCTGAGCTATCTGCTGCTCACGTTGCGGCAAAGAGGGAGCTGACCAAGGCCGTCACGAGGAGTAAACGTGCCAAATGGCAGGCTCTTTGTGAGAAATTCAACTCAGACCCCTGGGGAGATGGCTACACATTGGTCACTCGTAGACTTGGCTGCATGCGGCCTAGCACTCTCATGGATGCGATATTCGCGGAGCGTATCGTTGGTTTGCTGTTCCCGTTGCATCCGTCTAGGACTGACGGTCTCATCATCGTTAACCAGGCGGATGTTCCTCCCTTTACGGACGAGGAGCTCAACAGTGCAGTGTCTTGGATGAAGAACCGGAAGGCTCCGGGTCCTGATGGGGTACCGGTCGAGGCGCTTAAAGTCGTGGCGGAAAGCCAACCGCGTCTATTATTGGAATTGTATAATTCATGTCTAGTCGCGGGGGTCTTCCCGTCGCGGTGGAAAGTAGCTCGACTGGTACTTGTTGACAAGGGGAAAGGTAACCTGGGTCATCCATCGGCTTACCGCCCACTGCCAACAATCGATGCCATCTCAGAGGTTGTTGGGGCTGTAGCAAGAGCGGAAGAGGCATGCCATCAAGCCAGACCGGTTGTCCTGCTGGTAACGCTGGACGTATAAAATGCCTTTAACTCGGCGAGGTGGACAGACATCCTGCGGGCCCTTGAGCAGACGTTCCGTATCCCTGACTACTTGCTAGCCATGATGCGGGACTACCTCAGGGATCGCTGGTTGCCCTACGACACCGACGAAGGAGTCAAAAGGCGGCCTGTCACTTCAGGTGTGGCACAGGGGTCGATCCTAGGAGCTGACCTCTGGAACATCATGTACGATGATCTGCTGCGCCTAGAAATGCCTGCGGATGTGTTCCTAGTAGGTTACGCTGATGACCGAACATGGCCTCCAGCTGGCAATCTCTAAAACAGAGATTGTAATGCTGACGAAGAGGAGGATACCAACTGTCATACCCATGACAGTTGGCTCCGTCGAGGTCCAGACCAGCAAGTCGGTCAGGTATCTGGGAGTGACCCTGGACACCAAGCTGACGTATTGGGATCATATCCGCAGGGCATGTGACAGGGCTCTAGTAGTTGTCACTTCGCTGAGTAGGCTAATGGCCAACGTCGGTGGACCCAGTGAGACGCGACGGAGGCTGCTGATGGTAACGACCGATTCCATCTTGCTATATGGAGCCGATATCTGGGGAGATGCGCTCTGAACTGAGAAGTTCCGGAAGCGCATTGCCAGTGTCCAGCGCAGGAGTGCCTTGCGTATCACCTGTAGCTACCGAACAGTCTCAGAAGAGGCTGTGATTGTGGTATCGGGAGTAATCCCGATCGATCTGCTGGCGCGAGAACGCAAGGAAGGGTACCTCTTTCGCTCAGAGCTGGATAGAACGGAGGCTTTGACGCTCGCGCGTACACTGACCCTCCAGCTTTGGCAACAACGTTGGAGTGAAAGTGCTAAAGGACGCTGGACGGCTAAGCTAATTGGTCTCATTGAGCCTTGGCTTAACTGGAGCCACAGAGAGGTAAACTTTTACCTTTGTCAATTCTTGACAGGACGCGGTTACTTCAGGAAATACCTGAACAGAATGGGTAAGGTGGTCACACCGTACTGCCGGTACTGTGTGACTGAGCTCGATGATGCTCAGCACACATTCTTTAAGTGCAGTCGCTTCGTAAGTTTGAGGCGCACCATTGAGTCCACGATTGGCCTGGCAACGCCTGAGACAATCGTGGAAGCAATGCTGCGAAACGAGGAGAACTGGTGCACAGTCTCAACATATGTTGAGAAACTGCTCCGCATAAAGCGGCAGGAGGGTTGCTTTACCGACCCATGAACAGTCGTAGTTTCTGAAGTCCGTGGTTACCGACGGGTGAGTCAGCACGACCGAGTCGAAGCAGTGCTTAGGCGGGTCCCGACTCGGAACTTCGTGAGCTTGTAGATGGTCCTTTTTTTTAGTGAGTCAAACCTCACATACCCCGAGGTGATAGGTCACCCGGGGATCTGGTAAGCAGATTTTTTTTGCCATCTACACTAGAGGGGGAAAAAATATATATATATATATATATATATACATATATAATATATATAACATACATATATATATATATATATATATATATATATATATATATATATATATATATATATATATATATATATATAAATTTATATATATATATTATATACATATAAATATATATATATATATATATATATATATATATATATATATATATATATATATATATATATATATATATATATATATATATATATATATATATATATATATATTTATATATATATATACATATATAAATATATATATATATATCTATATATATATATATATATATATATATATATATATATATATATATATATATATATATATATATATATATATATATATATAGATTTATATATATATACATATATAAATATATATATATATATATATATATATATATATATATATATATATATATATATATATATATATATATATATATATATATATATATTTAAACCCTTGCAGCTACGTCTTGTGTGATCGTAGCCTAGGCACCGGTAGCAGCGTCTAACAGTTTCAATCATTATGCGAACGTGAACGAAAAAAAAGAATTATTTTTTTCTTTAATACCACTTTATTACAGTTTGTTAATTAAAACCACCGCCGCGTGCCCGAAAGGTAAAATTATTGTACAATCAGAAACTGAACTGACGCGCGATCGAATCAACTCATTATATATGAGAATTAGAAATGCTAGCTTGCATTTGCACCTGTACTTGCTAAATTCGATTAATTGTTTCTGCATATGCACATGTTGATTGCGTAGGCAGAAACGTGATCAAAATTGATTACTTATGAAATGGAAATTTACCGTGCCAATTAATCTGGCGGAAGGGTAATGCACTTAAGGCGCGAAGGCAAGCTAGATTATGTGAGGTGGGCAATTATGCATTATAACACCCCCACCGTTAAATTGAGGCTCCGACGAAATATGAAGCGAACGGTGATTTTGTTTTTTATACAAATAGATTCCGACTAATATTAAAATTATAAAAACAATGGTAACGTCCGAAGACAAACTAACAAAATTAATTTTCTTATGTTTAATTAAGATTTCTCCGATATTATCACTATGTTCTAATTGTTTTAGATACAAGTTTTCAAGTTTTATTTCTGGTATGGTATCATTTTCATTTACTTTTGTAACAAAATTTGGTAGAATCAACTTTTCGTACAGCTTTATATTTGTATTTGAATAGGTTTTATTTAGAGTTTCTATTTTGCAGTTTTCGAACCTAATAAGAAAAGTTCCTTTCATTTTTATTTCTTTTTCATTACAATCATGTTTGATGTCTGAGTGAAAATTTTTAAATACAATAACTCCTTGTAAAATTTCAATCACCTCAGTATGTTCAAATATCTTTACTTTACAATTGGCTTCTTCAAATTTAATTATATTTTCTATGCAGCTATCATTCTTAATTTCGATTAAATTCTTCTCAAGGTTATCTTTTACACTTAATTCGTACATTGTATCATTTTCGCTTACTAGTATTTCATGGCGACTGAGGGATATTGATTTATTTCTGATATTGGGAATTGGTTCGAATATAATTTTTGTTAAAATGTTTTTTGAAAATTGTGGAATTGATAATATTAAAACTATACTATTATCGTGGAATGTTACAGCAATTTTTGTGTTTACATAGCTTTCAAATTCGTCAATTAAGTCTAGTTCTGTCTTTGTCAGAATGTTCTTTGAAATTATTCCAAGTTTACTGGAGAAAATGACCCGTTCAATGTCATCAAGATGATTTCTCAAAAGTGTAATACTATTATCGATTTCATAGACTTGCTGTAGGAAATTTAGCTCATCCTGAAGTGTTGCTATTTTATTTTGGAATGTATCTCGAAATTTGTTCAAATAGTTAGATATTGCTTTCTGCTGGGAGTTTATGTGATTTGTAATATTTCGAATTTGAGTGGTTATGTGATTGTTATAAAGAGTTACGTTGTTTATTCTGTCTGTAAAATCTTGCTGATTGTCAGTTAGTGTTTTTAGAGCATTATTAATTTCTTTTTCATCATCACTATCGAGAGTTCCAGCTATAAATTTTAATCCTTTTCCTAGCACGTTAATGAGACCACGTTTTTGTTTGAAATGGGGAATTAAGCTATTGATTTTTGCTGTTAGTAATATAAAATTCTTGGTAATGGTGTTTACAATTGTTTTTGATTCTGTTGTCGATGCTTTTAGTAAATTAATATTTTGTTGTATGAGTTCTGTGGTTTGTTGGTATGTTGTAATGTTGATTATGTGTATTACTTTGTCATAGTGCGAAATTACCTTCAACTCGCCAGTTTTTATGGGTAAGTATCCGTTATTGTTTGTTAAGTCCTGAATGTCTATTGTTTGTGAATTAGTAAAACAGCATAGTGATAATATTATAATCATGAACATGGTTGGTGGTTTCCTGGAAAAATGAAAAACAAAAAACTATGAAATATAAGTACATTACTTTCTCTTTTTGTTTGATTTTATTGTAGGGGACCTCCTATCTTGGTATTTTTTTCCTTTTCGTATGTGTTTCTTATAATATTTGAAATTGTTGTTTGAGTCTACTACGTGATCATCGTCAAGCTTATTGGTCTCCACTTTTCTGTATTTTGAATGATTTTTTCCTCCTCTTATTTCCTTAATGAAGTTAGGTCCTTCCTGTATTTCAGTATCTATTCGGTCTTTGTTCAATTTGTTTATTATTACTAATGTTCGAAGAAGAACATTAGTATTAAAATCACTTTGGCCAAAAATGCATATTTCTATATATATATATATATATATATATATATATATATATATATATATATCATCAAAAAATTTCAGTGAAAAAATCTCAGGAACGCGCCATCCGATTGAGCTGAAATTTTCAGGACACATTGGTGTATATGCAGAATAGTGCCAGGTCTCAGAAAAAGTTAAAAATCTTTAACCCTTTGGCGCCGGCGGCCATTTTAGTGATATTTTTAATATACCTATTATTCCGTACACAAATAAGTTTTGCAAAAATAAAGTTAACAAAATAAATTTTGAACGTGTTTTACATTTGAATCGGATAATGTTTTGGAATTTTTTAACCCCATGTGTGCGCTGGGTGCCTAAAAAGAGATCGGGAAAAATTGAAAATTTTTAAATTGCGATAACTTTTGACAGAGCTATTCAATCATTACGAAATTTTCAGAACATATTGGTATTATTTAGTTGTGAATTTGTGTAGCTTTTGATGAGCGTGCTGGCAACCCTGAAGCTAGAGCAAGCACTGAAAGTGAAAACTTCCAAATTATCGTCTCTCTTGAAAAAATGCCGCTTCTTCAAAAAAAAGCCACTCATATGTAAATTTCGTGCTTTGTTTACATAGACAAAAAATAAAATTTGATATGGTATAACGGGCACGCCTGGTAACCCTTGCCCAATTTACCTATATTTTTAGCATCAAAAACTTCTGTTCACGGAAACTCACGATCCGATGAGCAGAATTAAGTGAAATTTGCAGAATGTATTGGTCCTATATAGGACCAGGTCTGATAGAAGTGATTTTGAAATGCGGGCGATTCTGTGCCAGTGGTGCCACCTTGAAAAATCACTAAAAATGATAACTGCTTTTAGCCCTATAAATTCTGACTGAATCGTTCGATTTTGACGAAATTCACACAGCAGCTGGACCTTACTTCAAACCACGTGTGGTAGAAATTTCCATTTTAAAAAATTCGGTTGGAGCTGCCAGCTATGATAATTTTGGTGTCTTAAATTTGAAAAAATAAAAATTTGGAAGTGAAAACATTCAAATCATCGAATATCCTAAAAATGTCCGTTTCTTACAATAAAACCAATCTGTATACAAATCTTATGCTTTATCTACACGTTCAAAGTAAAACTTTGGAAATTTCATGTCGGAGAAGAACGGTAACCCTCTCCTACTTAACCTATATTTTTAGCATCAAAAACTTCTGTTCACGGGAATTCACGAACCAATAATCAGATACCATTGAAATTTACAGAATGCATTGAACTTAAGTAGAACCAGGTCTGATAGAAGCTATTTTGAATTGGGGGCAACTCTGTGCCAGTGGTGCCATCTTGAAAAATCACAAAGAAAAAAACTGCTTTTTGCCCTATGAAATGTGAATTAGTAACCAGATTTTCATAAAATTGACACAGTAGCTGCACCTTACACTAAACTCTGTTTGATAGAAATTTGGTTGAAAAATTCGATTGGTGCTGCCAGCTATGGTAATTTTTGTGTCTTTGGTTTTGAGAATTCGCTCAGGAAAATAAAACTTTTTGCCCTATAGCTCCCAGTGCAGTCATGAAATCAATACGAATTTCATACAATTAATGGAACCAATTATAAGCATTATTCAGGCCAAATTTGGTTGAAAAGCCACGATAGGGTTGCCAGCTATTGTTGGTTTTGTGTTTGTTTGCAATATCTTTATTAAGCGGTTTTATCTCAGAAATTTGAATTGGTAATGATATTGTAGTGACAATAAACAGCAAATATTAAGCTTTCGATTATTTGAAAAAACTCGCTGCAGGTAACCCTACATTTCTTTATACTCCTATAACTTCGAATGTAATATAACAACATGAAGCAGATGTGATATATTCTTGGCTTTGATGCTGGCAGAAGGTTGCCAGCACGAGTCGGTTGTGCTACTTTTGTCTCAATAAATGCTTACAGTTATAGTATTCATACCGGAAACATTTACAATGAAAATAAATAACCAATGTTTCAATTCCCAAAGTTCTGCAAATTTATCGGATCGCAGCCCCAAACACCAACTTCCATTACAGTGCTGCAGGCACTGAGCATTTTCTTCATTGATGTTATATGAGATGCTGCTTTCAAACTTTGGTGAAATAAGCAACTGATAACGAATATAATTAACAAGTGTTTTTCTTTCATAAACTTTGAAACCCATGCCAGTGGTAATATCTGAAACCTTCTACCATATGAGTTATAATGCATTCTTGAGACCAAAGTAAAATGTGGCATTTGAAACAGTTTGGCCGTAATAAGCAGCTCATGTGGTGGAATATGCACTCAAAACCTGCACGATTCTTCTACTGTTCTTCGAACATTAGTGTTTCTAGCGGTTCAGGTGCGCTAAAGTTTTTTTTTCTTTCTTCTCAGCTATTAAATCATGTATTCCCTGATATTCTTCCTGGGAGATATTTCCGTTCATAAAGTCGATGGGTCTTCTGTTAGTGGTACTGTGAATTGTGTTATTATAGTAACTAATGGCTTTGATTACTTTTTCCTCTACTGTATCCAGATCAATACCTTCGTCATGCTTGAGGAGACGAATGTGCTCATTAATGGTGTTGTGCAACCGCTCAATATCTGGTTTAGATGTATGGTTACTGTTTGATGTAAAATGAACTTCTATTCCTTCTTTTTGGAGAAATTCCTGCAGCGGCAAAGCTTTCAAGCCTAGTTCATTATCTGCGACTATTTTCTTAATATTACCGTGAGAACTAATGTACTGAGCTATTTTCGTTTTGAATTCGGTCCAAGTACGACCGTTCATTTTGTATGCCTGAGCGAATTTAGAAAATGTGTCAATTGTTGTCATGAAAATTGTTTTTCCTAAACTGTAAAATATGTCGATTTGAATAATCTCATTTGGTCTTGATGGAGTCTCAGTAATTTTAAAGGGTATTTTGGGAGGATTTCTGTCGTATTTTTCCAACGAACAAATTTCGCAATTATTTATAAACTGACTGATCCTTATTTTTAGCTTTGGATGGTATATACTGCTTTTCAATTCTTTGAAAACAACATCTATGCCTCTGTGATTGTTTCGTCTGTGCTCCTTTTCTATTAAGTCAACTAATTTTCCCTCATCTTCTATATCTTCAACTAATTTCTTACATCTGATAATTTTAAATCTTGTATTATTAGAGAAGGTGGTACGGAACACGTCATTTAAGTTATCAAAAAACTCATCGTCAATTATTATAGTATTAAGTTGGTTTGGATTAAAATTAAAATTTTTAGTAATATTAGTGCAGTATCTGTATTTAATTCTTTCGTGTAGATGATTTTTCTGTTATTACTAAAGACGTGAGAGTTCCTTATTCTCATTGAGCCAGAATTTGCTTTTTTTATTATAATTTGGTTTTTGAACACATTAATTACTGTATCGGTGCTGGGAATTATGCTCCTGCTGCTATTTCCATCCTCATTTAACTTCATTAATTCTAGATAGGGCGTCGGCGTTACTATTTTTGGTTCCTTTTTTATATTTGATAGTGTAGTCGAATTCGGAAAGCTTCAGTTTCCATCTTACTAATTTAGAGTTAGGTTCTTTTAGGGAGAATAGCCATGTTAGGGGTTTGTGGTCTGTTTCAATTATGAATTTCCGTCCAAATAGGTACGGCCTAAAATATTTGGTTGCCCAGATAATGGCAAGAAGCTCCTTTTCAATTGTGCTATAATTTATTTCATGTTCATTTAATGTTTGGGATGCGTAACTAATAGGGTGGTCGTCTTGAGAGAGGACGGCTACCAATGCGTATTGACTGGCATCGGTGGTAAGTGTGAATACCTTGTTAAAATCGGGATAGTGTAGAATTGGATCGTTAATAAGCATTCTTTTTAGGGTATTGAAACTATCTTGATACGATGGATCTGAAATGTCGATTTTCGCATTTTTCTTTAGAAATTTCGTCATGGGCTTGGCTATCATAGAGTAATCTTTAATAAATTTACGATAATAGCCGGTCAATCCGAGAAATTGTTTAATTTGTTTTGCTGTTTTTGGGATAGGAAAGTTCACAACGCATTCGATTTTTTTCGGATTGGGTTTAATTCCGTTTGGTGTTACCACATGTCCTAAAAATTCAGTTTTTTTCTTGAGGAACTCTGATTTATCGAGTTGTACTTTAAGGTTCACTTCTTTCAAGCGGTTAAATATTTTGGTTAAAGAGTCTATATGTTCTTGTAATGAGGTAGAGAATATGATAATATCATCGAGATATACCAGGCATATTTTATTAATGTACTCTCGTAGTACATTATTCATCAGCCTTTGAAAGGTGGCTGGTGCTGTTTTGAGACCGAATGGCATACGTAAAAACTCATAATGACCGTTTTCAACGGAAAAAGCAGTTTTATGGGTATCTCGTTCGTCGATTTCAATCTGATGAAATCCTTTAGCCAAGTCTAGGGTCGTGAAGTACTGGCATCTGCCTAATTTGTCCAAGATCTCGTCGATATTAGGAATTGGATATTTATCGTCTATCGTAACTTCGTTGAGTTTACGGTAGTCGATAACTATCCTCCATTTAGTTTTTCCGCTGGCATCTACCTTCTTAGGCACGATCCAGATCGGAGCTGAATAAGGGGAGTTACTGGGCCTTATAATTTTGTTTTCTAGCATTTCATTAATTTGTTTCTCAACTTCTTTTTTATGAATATATGGATAACGATAGGATTTCACGTGTATTGGTATATCGTTGATTGTTCTTATTCTATGTTTAATAGCATTAGTAAAAGTAAGGTTTGTATTTTCTTGATAGAATATTTCTGAATATTTTTTTATTGTTTTTATTAATATCTGATTTTCTTCTTTATTGAGGTGTTCGGTGCGGATTTGTTGTAAAATAGGGAGATAATTTTTTTCTTCTAATATGTTGAAATTTTTATAGTCGACTTTCTCAGTAGAAATGGTGCCAATATTCTCAGGGATCTGATGGTTTGAGTAAATATCAATGTTAGCTTCAACCTTATAATTTTCTACATTATATATACCCTCTTTGATGGTTACATCTCCATTTAAAGACTTCTGCTCTTTAACAAAGACTAGGCCATCACTTTGGTCACAAGACAATTTTGCTGTAAGTTGATTAAGAGGACGAAACATAAGGGGTATCACATTTCCGTTTATTTCTAATTTATGATTTTCATAATCGATTTTAGCCCTAAACCGTCGAAGAATATCATTACCGATGATTCCATCATAATATTCGTGGAACTGGTAGACAAGAAATTCGCATTCTTCATCTGAGTCACCCAATTCTACAAATAAGGGTATTTTCACTTTTCCTGTAATTTCGATTTGATTAGCCATAGTTTTTAAAGTTACATTTTGGATGGGGATATGCCACTTTGGATGACAGAGACCGGGATTGATAATAGAATGAGAAGCTCCGGTGTCTATCATGAATTTCAAAGGATAAAGTTTTGACTTAATATTATATGGAGAATGTTTGCGTTGAGGCAGCTGTAGGAAAATTTTCTACCTCGTGTTTGTTAATATCCATCGGCTCGGGAGGTGGCTGCACGATTGGGTTGTTTGAACGTCTATCAGGGCCATTATTGAAGTGTTGGTCGTCGTTATTATTAAAAAATTTGGCGGATTGTAAGGGTTATCACGATAAAAATTTTGACGATTATGACTGTTTGGATTAAAAGGGTTGTATTGATTATGATTATGATGATGAAAATTGTTGCGTCCGTTTTGTGGACCATTGTTATAATTATTGTTTCGAGGAAGGTAATTATTCTGGTTTGTATGTGAAGATGTATTATGAAATGTACTTCTAGTGTTGTTATATTTATTTTTGTGAGTTCTGTCGTCATTGTTTCCTTGTGGGTCAGTCCGTTGTTGGTTATTGTTTTTGTGTCTATTCTTGTTTTGTTGACTAGTTTGTCCATTAATTCCCATGTAAGCATAACCGGAGGTAAAAAGTATGTCCATATCATCTTCTAACGTCGAGGGGTTTCTACAAACAAGTACAGTTTTCATTGGTTCTGCAATCTTGCTTTTGAAAATATTAAGAGCAGTTCTTTTGTTGTTCTCTATGCACTCGTGCATATCATCCCCTAAACCTAGTACAGAAAGTGTTTTATTGTTCAACCTTCTGAGTTTGTTTTTGATTTCATTATAGAATTCAACACTATGAGTTTTAAATGTTAAAGATCTTAATTCATCGTAAAGTTCCTCGACACTTCTTCTATCACTAAAATTATTTCGTAGAACGTTTTTTATTTCATTCCAGGATACAGCATGGCAATTAATTTCAATTGTTTCTCTTGCCTTGCCTTTTAGTCTACTTCTGATAATGTCTGAAAAAAGTAACTGGGAATGTTCGTCAAATGTCTGTAGGAATGGATGTACGCGGTCAACTAAATCTATAAACACTTGGAGTTCTTTCGGATCACCATTATATTCCGGTAATTTACTAAGGCATTTGAGAGGGTCGATTGTCACTGCACGTACGGCCATTTTCTACACTTTTTTTTTTTATTTATTTATTAATTTAAATTTTTTAGTTAGAGTTTTGTCTGTCAATTTACAAAGCATACAAAAATTGGGAAAACATTTTTTGACTGACTTACTTATTTCTGACTTAGTTCTAAATGTTTCGTTCTGCAGCAAATTCCTTTCTGGACCAATTCTTCCTTCTGAGGCAGCTATTCTTCGATTCTTCGTTGGATATGTTTTAAATTTCGCACCTCCACTTCAGGCTTGTTTCTCGGACCTCCTTGGAGGAATTATGTATCGAACCACAATCGTCATACAATCGTTTGGCAATATACTTGGATGGTTTTGCATCAATTACGGGAACTTGGCAAAGTCTTGATTGTACAATAGGTACGCGGCTGGAACAGATACTTCTCTTGAAGTAATTTAAACTTGTATCACTGGATCACTGATTCCTCTTGTAGCACAGGATATTACTTATGTTCACGATTCGTAAAATTTTCAACCTCCTCCTCTTGGATGGTAGGTTTTGGTAGATTCGGATGCACCACACGACTTAGAAATGTCTAGCGTTACAGTAACCAGATCTCGTGCCAGCCTCAGCAGAGTGTTTAAAGGATATTCGTAGGCTTATACCTTCTAGTTACTTTTATAACACTTGGTGCATCCTACCGACTGCGCCAGTTTCAATCATTATGCGAACGTGAACGAAAAAAAAGAATTATTTTTTTCTTTAATACCACTTTATTACAGTTTGTTAATTAAAACCACCGCCGCGTGCCCGAAAGGTAAAATTATTGTACAATCAGAAACTGAACTGACGCGCGATCGAATCAACTCATAATATATGAGAATTAGAAATGCTAGCTTGCATTTGCACCTGTACTTGCTAAATTCGATTAATTGTTTCTGCATATGCACATGTTGATTGCGTAGGCAGAAACGTGATCAAAATTGATTACTTATGAAATGGAAATTTACCGTGCCAATTAATCTGGCGGAAGGGTAATGCACTTAAGGTGCGAAGGCAAGCTAGATTATGTGAGGTGGGCAATTATGCATTATAACATCTAACCTCAGCCCACCTTCGTACTCGGGCGCTAATCATTCCCACACGTACTCTACCAGACTTGAGGATTTTGGATGCTGGTGGTTCATCCAGCTCCACCACAGCTCTCCTCTGTTCCCATGTGTTAGGGGAAAATAGAGTAGTTTTCACCTCGCCGGCTCCTTCCTCTCCAGCCTCGCGATTGATGGCCGATGTCACCTCCTCGCTGACTGTGACGCAATCGAGGTCGAGAAGCTCGATTTTGACTCTTGGGGTCATAAGCTTCACGTCCCTTTGGCCATCTACGGCAGCCCGGATCGAGTCCTCCAATTTCATTCGATCGTTCGTGTGCGCAATTTCCAGAAAAACACCTCCTTCTGCGGTTTTCCTTATGCGTCGTACTTGTGTACCAGTTTCAGCTGGGGAAATTTTTTGACGGATGGTCCCCAGAACCTCCACGTAGGTTTTCCCCGGGGCTGGTTTGACGATTACAGCATCAATTTTCTTCAGGCGAAGATTACTTCAAATGCCTCCTCCAGCTCGAGCATACCGTCCTTAACGTGCTTCGATATGTTTTTCTGCACGTTGGCGGCCTGAAACATTTTTGCTGGCACTTCCTCAACTGTGCTCCTGTGCCTGTGTCTCAACTGTGCCTTGCTTCTGTCAAGTGACATAGGTGCTAGCAGTGTTTGTTTTTCGACCTCATATCTAGTGGCGTTCGTGCGGTTTTCACGGAGTTTCGAGTATATTTCTTTGATCGAAGTGGTTGCTGATTCATCGGAGTTCGTCTATCCAGGACTTATTGGCTCGCATGCAGGTGGTTTGCCTATATTGAGTTTGGAAAATTGCGAAAGTGGCAAAAGTTCTGCTTTTTAACCGCTACCGGCAACTGCTATATACACGTGTGTGATCAAGAAACCTTAACTTCCAATTTGTTACCAGAGATAACCACCGCGCGAAAGTTAATAGTTGTCGGGTTGTTGGCTATACTAAGACACATCTTACCAGGTTTTATTACTGGTTGTTGTCATCACTAAAACACTATTTCGAGCTTTATCAAAATAAATACAGTAGACGTTATCTAATCACATTCACCTATTGCGTCAAAGATAATGTCTTTGATAAATATGAATATGTGCTCTTCATGCACGAAGGATCTGAGAGCCTCTGATGACCATCTAATATGTTATAAATGTATTCGACCACAACACTCTACGTGTACTCAATTAACAAGAACAGCCATTTTATCTTTGAAGACACCGAACAGCAAGATGATATCCTTATGTACTCATTGCACTAAAAAAGTGACACAGTGGGAGAATCTCTTTTAGTTGGTGAATAAACTCAGAGAAGAAGTCGATGTACTGAAGGAGGAAATTAAAATACTTAAATCTGATAAACCAGTGCAGCTAAATATGGAAGATGTATTGACGGAAATGGAGGATGGACGGCGCCGATCGGCTAATGTGATAGCACATGGTATACCAGAATCTCCAAATGATTCTGACTATGTAGTTGATTTGATCAATAAAACACTAGACCCAATTTCACTTGCCAAATCTGATCTTATAGTTTCTCGACTCGGTAAACCTAAGTTGGGGGTCATAAGACCGATGAAAATAGTCACGGCGAGCTGTGATACGGCTTTCAATATACTGCGCGGGAAACACAAAGTTATCGACGCTTTAAAATCCAAAAATATCAATATAGTCCCAGATAGGACGCTACGGCAACGGGAATACTGGCAAACACTGCGTGCCGAGCTTGCGGGCATAAAAAAATCTAATCCATCTGCCACCATCAAACACATTAATGGAACTCCAAAAATAGTAACTACAGCGCCAAAAAACCATCATTAACCATGTACTATAAAAATGTCAGAGGCCTTACGACAAAACTCAACACTTTACGTACTTCAATCAATTTGATAGAATATGATGTTATATTTACGGAATCATGGCTCAAGCCTCATGTAGCCTCAGCAGACCTAGGATTTTCTAACTTTGTCACCTACAGACGGGAACGCGACAGCCTTAGGAGGAAAAGGAAAAGGAGGGGGCGTTTTAATTGCTGTACACAAAAATTTTACATCAGAGCTTATTCCTTGTTATAATCAGGATATTGAACAACTATTTGTCATCATTCACCTAAACTCAACGAAAGTTATTGTCTCCACCGTATATTTACCACCCAATTCAGATTCTGATAATTATAAGAAGCACACCGATGATGTTTTACGGATTTCCCAACTACATCCGAAAGGAAATTATGTCATTACTGGAGATTACAACTAACCAGATGTTAACTGGGACTTTAAATATTGGACTAGCAGCTGCGACAAATCTTCGCATGTAGTTGAAGACTTCTCATTTCTGAACTTTTATCAACACAATTCAATTTTTAATGCATGTCATAAATGTCTAGACTTAATTTTCTCTTCTTACGAACGTGTGCTCGTTACGAGTTGTGACAATCCGCTGCTTCCCTTAGATCATTTTCATCCTGCTCTTGATGTTAAAGTTGAAATTCCACACTTTGATGGGTGTCGACGGCAATCAGAATATTGTTACGTTTTTAATTTCAAAAATACCAATTATGAGATTATGAGCAAATTTATCTCAAATCAACTGGCTTGCTGAGCTCGATAGTAGTTCACTTGACGATATGGTTAGTAAATTTTACAACATCATAAATCAACATATAGAAAAATTCGTTCCCATGATTCGCATAAATGATCATTGCAGCTTTCCCAGCTGGTTTTCAGCTGATCTACGGAAGATAATTTATGAGAAAAAACTCTAGCGCACCTGAACCGCTAGAAACACTAATGTTCGAAGAACAGTAGAAGAATCGTGCAGGTTTTGAGTGCATATTCCACCACATGTGCTGCTTATTACGACCAAATTGTTTCAAATGCCACGTTTTACTTTGGTCTCAAGAATGCATTATAACTCATATGGTGGAAGGTTTCAGATATTACCACTGGCATGAATTTCAACGTTTATGAGAGCAAAACACGGGTTAATTATATTCGTTATCAGTTGCTTATTTCACATAATTTTGAAAGCAGCATCTCATATAACATCAATGAAGAAAATGCTCAGTGCCTGCAGCACTGTAACTGAAGTTGGTGTTTGGGGCTGCGATCCGAAAAATTTGCAGAACTTTGCGAATTGCAACATTGATTATTTATTTTAATTGTAAATGTTTCCGGTATGAATACTAACTGTAAGCGTTTATTGATACAAAAGTAGCACAACCGACTCGTGCTGGCAACCTTCTGCCAGTATCAAAGCCAAGAATATATCACATCTGCTTCACGTTGTTATATAACATTCGAAGTTAAAGGAGTATAAAGAAATTTAGAGTTACCTGCAGCGAGTTTTTTCAAATAATCGAAAACTTAATATTTGCTGTTTATTGTCACTACAATATCATTACCATTTGAAAATTCTACGATAAAACCGCTTAATAAAGATATTGCAATTAAACACAAAACCAACAATAGCTGGCAGCCCTATCGTGGCTTTTTAACCAAATTTGGCCTGAATAATGTTTATGACAGGTTTCATTAATTGCATGAAATTCGTATTGATTCCATGACTGCACTGGAAGTTATAGTGCAAAAAATTTTATTTTCCTGAGCGAATTTTCAAAACCAAAGACACAAAAATTACCATAGCTGGTAGCACCAATCAAATTTTTCAACCAAATTTCCATCAAACAGAGATTAGAGTTAGGTTTAGCTACTGTGCCAATTTCATGAAAATCTGGTAACTTATACACATTTCATAGGGCAAAAAGCAGTTTTTTTTCTTTGTAATTTTTCAAGATGGCACCACTGGCACAGAATTGCCCACAATTCAAAATCGCTTCTATCAGACCTGGTCCTACTTAAGTCCAATGCATTCTGTAAATTTCAATGGTATCTGATTATTGGTTCGTGAGTTTCCGTGAACAGAAGTTTTTGATGCTAAAAATATAGGTTAACTGGGAGAGGGTTACCGTTCTTGTCCGACATGAAATTTCCAAAGTTTTATTTTGAACGTGTAGATAAAACATAAGATTTGTATACAGATTGGTTTTATTGTAGGAAACGGACATTTTTTTGAATATTCGACGGTTTGAATGTTTTCACTTCCAAATTTTTTTTTTTCAAAATGAAGACACCAAAATTAACATAGCTGGCAACTCCAACCGAATTTTTCAACCAAATTTCTATCAAACGTGGCTTAAAATAAGTTCCAGCAATTGTGTGAGTTTCGTCAAAATCGAACGATTCAATCAGAATTTATAGGGCTAAAAACAGTTATCTTTTTTAGTGGTTTTTCAAGATGGCACCACTGGCACAGAATCGCCCGCATTTCAAAATCACTTCTATCAGACCTGGTCTTATTTAAGACCAATACATTCTGTAAATTTCAATTAATTCTGCTCATCGGATCGTGAGTTTCCGTGAACAGAAGTTTTTGATGCTTAAAATATAGGTAAATTGGGCAAGGGTTACCAGGCGTGCCCGTTATACCATATCTTATTTTTTTTTTTGGTTATGTAAACAAAGCACAAGATTTACATATGAGTGGCTTTTTTTTGAAGAAACGGCATTTTTTCAAGAGAGACGATGATTTGGAGGTTTTCACTTTCAGTGCCCGCCCTAGCTACAGAGTTACCAGCACGCTCATAAAAAGCTACACAAATCTACAACTAGATAATACCAATATGTCCTGTAAATTTCGTAATGATTGAATAGCTCTGTCAAAAGTTATCGCAATTTAAAAATTTTCAAATTTTCCCGTCCTCTTTTTAGGCACCCAGCGCACACATAGGGTTAAAAAATTCCAAAGCATTATCTGATTCATATGTAAAACACGTTTGAAATTTATTTCGTTAACTTTATTTTTGCGAAAATTATTTGTGCACGAAATAATAGGTATATTAAAAATATCACTTAAATGGCCGCCGGCGCCAAAAGGTTAACAATAACTGACATTTAAAGAGACGTGGACCTATTCTGCATATACACCAATGTATCCTGAAAGTTTCAGCTCAATCGGATGGCGCGTTCCCGAGATTATCTCACTGAAATTTTTTGATGATATATATATATATATATAAAGAAATATGAATTTTTGGCCGAATCGATTTTAATACTAATGTTCTTCGAACATTAGTAAAAACTCTAGCGCACCTGAACCGCTAGAAACACTAATGTTCGAAGAACAGTAGACGAATCGTGCAGGTTTTGATTGCATATTCCACCACATGAGCTGCTTATTACGGCCAAACTGTTTCAAATACCACGTTTTACTTTGGTCTGAATGCATTATAACTCATATGGTAGAAGGTTTCAGATATTACCACTGGCATGAATTTCAACGCTTATGAGAGCAAAACACGGGTTAATTATATTCGTTATCAGTTGCTTATTTCACAAAATTTTGAAAGCAGCATCTCATATAACATCAATGAAGAAAATGCTTAGTGCCTGCAGCACTGTAACTGTAGTTGTGTTACGGACAGCTGTTTGCCGCCATTCACAGCAATAAAAAAAAAACTCTAGCGCACCTGAACCGCTAGAAACACTAATGTTCGAAGAACAGTAGAAGAATCGTGCAGGTTTTTAGTGCATATTCTACCACACGAGCTGCTTACTATGGCCAAACTGTTTCAAATGGCGCGTTTTACTTTCGTCTCAAGAATGCATTATAACTCATATGGTGGAAGGTTTCAGATATTACCACTGGCATGAATTTCAACGTTTATGAGAGCAAAACACGGGTTAATTATATTCGTTATCAGTTGCTTATTTCACATAATTTTGAAAGCAGCATCTCATATAACATCAATGAAGAAAATGCTCAGTGCCTGTAGCACTGTAACTGAAGTTGGTGTTTGGGGCTGCGATCCGAAAAATTTGCAGAACTTTGCGAATTGCAACATTGATTATTTATTTTAATTGTAAATGTTTCCGGTATGAATACTAACTGTAAGCGTTTATTGATACAAAAGTAGTACAACCGACTCGTGCTGGCAACCTTCTGCCAGTATCAAAGCCAAGAATATATCACATCTGCTTCACGTTGTTATATAACATTCGAAGTTAAAGGAGTATAAAGAAATTTAAGGTTACCTGCAGCGAGTTTTTTCAAATGATCGAAAGCTTAATATTTGATGTTTATTGTCACTCCAATATCATTACCATTTGAAAATTCTACGATAAAACCGCTTAATAAAGATATTGCAATTAAACACAAAACCAACAATAGCTGGCAACCCTATTGTGGCTTTTCAACCAAATTTGGCCTGAATAATGTTTATGACAGGTTTCATTAATTGTATGAAATTCGTATTGATTTCATGACTGCACTGGAAGTTATGGTGCAAAAAGTTTTATTTTCCTGAGTGAATTTTCAAAACCAAAGACACAAAAATTACCATAGCTGGCAGCACTAATCAAATTTTTCAACCAAATTTCCACCAAACAGAGATTAGATTTAGGTTTAGCTATTGTGTCAATTTCATGAAATTCTGGTAACTTATTCACATTTCATAGGGCAAAAAGAAGTTTTTTTTCTTTGTAATTTTTCAAGATGGCACCACTGGCACAGACTTGCCCACAATTCAAAATCGCTTCTATCAAATCTGGTCTTACTTAAGTCCAATGCATTCTGTAAATTTTAGCTGTATCTGATTATTGGTTCGTGAGTTTCCGTGAACAGAAGTTTTTGATGCTAAAAATATAGGTTAACTGGGAGAGGGTTACCGTTCTTGTCCAACATGAAATTTCCAAAGTTTTATTTTGAACGTGTAGATATAACATAAGATTTATATACAGATTGGTTTTATTGTAAGAAACGGACATTTTTTTGAATATTCGATGGTTTGAATGTTTTCACTTCCAAATTTTTTTTTGTCAAAATGAAGACACCAAAATTATCATAGCTGGCAGCTCCAACCGAATTTTTCGACCAAATTTCTACCAAACGTGGCTTAAAGTAAGGTCCAGCAATTGTGTGAGTTTCGTCAAAATCGAACGATTCAATCAGAATTTATAGGGCTAAAAACAGTTATCTTTTTTAGTGGTTTTTCAAGATGGCACCACTGGCACAGAATCACCCGCATTTCAAAATCACTTCTATCAGACCTGGTCCTATTTAAGACCAATACATTCTGTGAATTTCAATTAATTCTGCCCATCGGATCGTGAGTTTCCGTGAACAGAAGTTTTTGATGCTAAAAATATAGGTAAATTGGGCAAGGGTTACCAGGCGTGCCCGTTATACCATATCTTTTTTTTTTTTGGTTATGTAAACAAAGCACAAGATTTACATATGAGTGGCTTTTTTTTGAACAAACGGCATTTTTTCAAGAGAGACGATGATTTGGAGGTTTTCACTTTCAGTGCCTGCCCTAGCTACAGGGTTGCCAGCACGCTCATTAAAAGCTACACAAATCTACAACTAAATAATATCAATATGTCCTGAAAATTTCGTAATGATTGAATAGCTCTGTCAAAAGTTATCGAAATTTAAAAATTTTTAAATTTTCCCGTCCTCTTTTTAGGCACCCAGCGCACACATAGGGTTAAAAAATTCCAAAGCATTATCCGGTTCATATGTAAAACACGTTAGAAATTTATTTTGTTAACTTTATTTTTGCGAAAATTATTTGTGCACGAAATAATAGGTATATTAAAAATATCACTTAAATGGCCGCCGGCGCCAAAAGGTTAACAATAACTGACATTTAAAGAGACCTGGACCTATTCTGCATATACACCAATGTATCCTGAAAGTTTCAGCTCAATCGGATGGCGCGTTCCCGAGATTATCTCACTGAAATTTTTTGATGATATATATATATATATATAAAGAAATATGAATTTTTGGCCGAATCGATTTTAATACTAATGTTCTTCGAACATTAGTAAAAACAACAAAACAAAACAGTCAGGCGGTGCAATTCGGATGTCATTGCACTCAATTAGTGTTATTGAAATCTAATGGCATTCGAATTGCATTGCCTGTATAAAACAAAACGGGCGATTGTTGCTCTGCAAGCATCACCTTAACACTGAAATAAAACAACAACAATGAAGCGGTGCAGTTCAAATGCAATCAACACCTGAGTGCATTTGAACTGCATTGCTTGATGTTCGGGTGATGCTTGCTTGATAGATAAGCTGTTGCGGGAGTTGGCAGCAACGGGATGATACGCTGGAAAATTGAGCTGGTTGGTGGTCGGGATTTTAGCTGGGGTCGAGAAGTTGGGTTTTGATGCTTGACCATAGAAGTTGGGAGAGAACGAAAAATTTGATTTTTGGTGACCTTTTTTTTATGGCTTTGTGATGGATGTGAATAAATGCGGAAACAGATTCATGACCAATCTGATTTGGATTGCTGCAATAGTGATGCGGAAAGAATGAGTTCGCGATGCGTTCAATTTGATTTGCCTAGAGCTTTTGTCATATGTACATTTACCACTACTTTAGTGATCGAGACTGTGAATTCGATGGATAATACTGGGAACAGTGACTTATTGAAATTTTATGAGATCTCCATCGGTTGTCTGTCTTGAGTGCTGGAACAGTTGATTGTGATGTTGGATGATAAACGTCGGACGAAAATTATAGTGGAAATTTCAGTTGATAACTAATTTTTAATACTAGTGAGCTGAATTGAAAATTAATTATTTAGGAAATTTCAGTTGATAACTAACTGTTAATACTAGTGAGCTGAATTGAAAAGTAAATTATTATGGAAATTTCAGTTGATAACTAACTGTTAATACTAGTGAACTGAATTGAAAAGTAAATTATTGTGGAAATTGCAGTTGATAACTAACTTTTAATACTAGTGAACTGAATTGAAAAGCAGGAATTGCCCACCTAAAATCGCCCTTCTGCTGTGGAGTCATAAGTAATCTAATCAATCTGAGATAGTTGAGTCGGCACTGCTAATGAACTAGACGAAGCCTTATGTAAAAAAAGTTATATACATTGTCCGTACATAAACAAGAAACGTAGAAATAGAAATAGTAAATGGATTGTTGTTTATAGTTTTATAAGTGTAAAATTGAAATCGATTTAAACATTTTCAGTGGGTCAGGAAACGGTACCGTCGTCTGGACTCCCTGGTAAGTGGAATTGCTTTATTTTTATAATTTTTTTGCATTTATCTTATTTTTTTTTACTTTGAATTAGGATTGAGTTTTTTTATTTCTTTTAGATGTTAATTCAGTTTAATTTTAAACTCCATTTAATAAATTATATTTTAATGCTATTATTAAGTTTTAAATTTTGAATTTGATTTCTTTTTATTTTACAGTAGAATATATTTGTTATTTTGTTTATTTTTGGCAAATCCTATGTTTTAATTTTTTTTTCATCCTGGTATTTGGCAGTTAGCAATGTCTAACTAATTTAGTCATGTAGGTTCATTGAGGCCATGAATGGAAGATGGGCTCCCTTCTTCCCATCCCATTTAGTTTCTTGGTTGGTCTGCGTCTGTAAAGCGTGACCCAGCTAGGGCTTGACCTGCCCCTCAAAATACCCACGACACCGCTGACTAGCCGGCACCGCAAAGTCACGCGAGGGTAGCAGGTCAAGCCAAAAATTTACGTTGTGGTGGCGGCTGTTCACAGCTGTCCCGCGACAAATGGCGCCCAAATAGTTTCGGTTTTAGTTTTGTTATTTTATTTTAATATTACTTATGTTATTATAATATATAATATTACTATATATATATTATAAAATTAAGTTTTTTATGTAGTGCAATAAATTCCGTTTTATATTTTCACGAATTTCCTTAATTTTAACTTGTACTTGATTAGTTTGTTTTGCTTATTTTCCATTTAGTTTTGAATTTTCATTTTTGATTTAGTTTTTTTACTTGCTCCGAATGGATGATCTGATAGGCTGGGGTGACACTTGTTTCCGGGAGCACTTGGTTGCCTCAGCCATTTTTTTTTATTTTTTTGGCCGTAGTTGGTATAACATCAGATCATTCATATTGGATTATACTTATTTAATAAATTTTTTTCTCTTTCTCCTATTCGCGTAATTTTTTTTACTTTGTTATTATTGTCTCTTTGTGAACGGTCGCTACCACAACAGTGGGGCCTATACAGCTGTTGTGTGTGTCAAATGTTTGCACAGGAAGATTGAACTGTTGTTCTGGACCTAATGAGGGTTATGTCGTCACTCATATCCTCGGTTGCGAGTCGCTTAGCATGACTAAGCAACTTGAATTGAGTGGCGCCTCGACACCTTCGTCAGGTTGTTGGGGTGATTCCGTTGATACCTTGCGGACCCCATATCCAGCAATAGCTGTCGATGACTATATGTCATCAATTTTGAATTGGGTGTTCCCTTGCGGCATCTGCTGGGTTGCTCCACCCGGAATCATGGTTCGTCTTTCCTCTATCCTTTCGTTTTTCTTTTTCAGTCCCAATTTTTATACCTTTCTTCCCATCCTAAACTGCCCATTGACATTTGGTTTCACTGAACCTATATATGCATTAACTTTTTTCGTAAGTATTATAATACTATTTGATAGTACTTTTTGTGGTTATCATAATTACGGCACGATTGTTCCATTGGGTTTTATGATGTCACTTGATGGATTGTTTTTTTTCACTAATAGTTGATTGAATTGAAGTTTTGTTTAGTTAAGGTTTAGCCTTGGTTTTAATACATACATATTTTACTGGTTTTGAAGTCTTCGTGAGCTAAGTTAAATTTCGTTTGAAATTTAAATACATTTATCCTTATTTTTGTTCGCTCGCTGGTTTTGATACAACTTATAAAGAATGCCTCGCGTGACACGTAAGCGCAGACCAACCACAAATCACTCGGGCTTTGAACGGTTGATCCGAGCTTTGGAAAGATTGTCCATCACTCTGCCTGCAGAACAGCATCCCCCGCACAACTTCACGGTGCCGCAGCAAATTATTCCAAGCACCGTTCCTGGACCATCATCAGCACCTGATCACTTTCATTCGACGGGTCATTTGGACGGAGGCGAGATGGGTCCAGGAATTTCAGTAATCCCTGTTGAGTTAGACTGGCAAGATATAGCTACCAGCCTTAATGCTAGTAGGTCAGCTGCTAGTATGCCACCGTCAAAGTGGACGATTCGCTTCGATGGCACTTCGACGGGTCTCAACGTGACTCGGTTCTTGTTAAGAATCAAGTCCATGGCGTCGAGGTACGGAGTTTCGTGGGCCATACTCGCTCACGACCTACATCTGCTTCTGCAAGGTCCAGCAGAAGAGTGGTACTGGCGTTATATGGAGCTCCATCGCTCGGTGACATGGTCTGATTTGGAGCGAGAGCTGCGGGAGCGTTTTGAGGACCGTCGAAGTGACGTTGACATCCGGCGTGAAATCGATGCTCGCATTCAAAAACCGGGCGAGTCCATCCAAGTGTTTTCTGATGCGATCGAGGTAATGGCACTGTAGCTCAACAACCCATTGTCGGATGTTGACTTGCAGTGTATATTGCTACGCAATATGCACCGCCGCTTACGGGAGCACTTGGCTGGACTCGAATTCCGTAATGCCCGCGAATTGCTGCGACGCTATGTAGCTACCGAAGCCGGGTCAACGAGCTGATAGTACCCAAGTGCGACGCGTGGTTCATGAAATATATGAACCTGAAGAGGACAAAACCGCTTAGTATGTGGAGGCAGTCACCCCATCAGCTCGCCCTCCTCTAATGACACGTAGGTCCCAACCTGTGCCATCATCGAATCCCCGTTCAGCGCAATATTCCACCGATCTTAGGGTTTGTTGGAATTGTCAAGATCTGGGGCATTCGTATCAGGATTGCCCCATAGCCCCAACCCGAATTTTTGCTATGTTTGTTTTGCTATGTGCTTAAGCCCAGATGTGGACGATGCAACAGCTCGGGAAACGCCAGACGGATTGTGACGAATACAGGGATTCGGAGCGGTCCATCTTCCATGCAACAAAGGCGTCCTGAGACCACGGATGTGGCCACCAATGTGGCCCAGAGCTGTGGCGTCGTCAATACGACGGCGAAAATATTCAAAGGCTACAGTTCAAACCTCAAAAACTGTTGACACTGCGACCCAAACACCTTGGTCTGCAAATCAGCCTCTGACCGAGTTTTGTAGTACTCCCTCTAGTTGGTCGGCCTCCGGAGATGGCCGAACTTCTCGTCGCACACGCTCCTTTAATTAGTCATCAAATTCTACTTTCGGGAGATCATGCAGGTACTTTACCTTGCGAAAATTATTGAAGCAAGCTTGCGCGGATTCAATTCTGACACCGTATGGGGAAAACCGGCCTTTTGCTGAAATGGAAATAAAAGGTCGGCAGCTCATGGGGCTCCTTGACAGTGGAGCTAGCGTGAGTATACTTGGAGCGGGATCTTTGGACCTGATTAAGGATCTTGGGCTGCAGATGTCAATGCTGCAGACTGACATCTTTACTGCATCGGGTCAAAAGCGTCCCGTTCTAGGATACGTGCGTGCGCTGGTGCGATTCAACGACTGCTTGAAGATGGTACGATTTTTAATTGTTCCATCTTTGATCGGCCGCGTATATCTGGGAATTGATTTCTGGAACACGTTTCGGATTGCGCCAGTGCAAGGTCTCTCATGAGCCAACAGGACCTCTCTGGAAGACTTGCCCGTTGGAGTTTGAAGCTGCAGGGCTTTGATTTTGTCATTGAGCATCGCAAAGGGTCACAGAACATCGTACCTGATGCATTGTCAAGGGCACACGGATGCGGCGAGGAGGTGATGGCCATTACTGGATGTTTCCCGGAGACCAATCGTGTGGCTGCAATAATTCCCGAGTCAGCGTTCCAGGACCCAAAATACGTCGAGTTGGTAAATCAAATCATAAAACAGCCTGACCGTTTCGTGAACGTTTATGTTCGGGATGGGCGAGCTTACATTACCACCAACACGACAGGAGCGCTGACCACGGACATTCCCACAACCAAATTGTGGATACCGGAAAGTCACAAGCAAGAGCTGATTCTCCGTGCTCATGATGATCCATTGGGCTCTCATTTCGGCATTGGGAAAACGATTGAGCTTCTGCAACGCTATTATTGGCCTCGTTTAAGGCAAGACGTTGCAGAGCATGTCAAAGCTTGTAAAACATGCAAGCAAATTAAGCCTCCAAATGCCGTGATGCGACCACCAATGGGCTCATCTCGAGACACGGATCGACCGTTACAGCGCTTGTATGTGGATTTCATGGGCCCATACCCACGGTCAAAACATGGGAATGTGCAGCTACTCGTGGTGCTCGACCACTACACAAAGTTTGTGTGGCTCAAGGCCTTGCCAAAAGCTACTGCTGAGGCCGTGATTAATAGATAGATCTTCTTGACCTTTGGAGTGCCTGAATTCCTTCACTCTGACAATGGGGCTCAGTTTACTGCAAAGGCATTGGCTAAATTCTTGGGAAAATATGGGGTCGAGCAGATATTCACTCCCTTGTATTCCCCTCAAGCCAATGCTTTGGAGCGAGCAAACCAAAGCATCCTCAACGCAATCAGAGCCTTCATAGGGGATGAACACTGGAATTGGGATGAGCATTTAGGGGAATCATGTGCAGCCTTTCGAAATGTTGTACATGAGGCCACTGAATGTTAACCCCATTTCCTGATGTTACGCTCAACTTTACTGATAACGCTCTTTTACGACAGTTTAGCGCGTTTGAAGATGAGGAGGTGAAACTGAGCACTAATTGTGATCGACTGCGTCTCATGCACGATCGAGTGAAGGAAAGGGTGCAAAGGGCGCACAAAGGTACATTCTAAGCCCGTTTTGTTGTTTAACGTCCGCGCCTACTGTTAAGTTTAATCGGACGGCCCACCATTAGGGCAGGGACTAACAATGTCAGTCACCATCGACTAAGCAAACAAGGCAAGCCTTGCTACTCGTGTCTTCCAGTGTGTGCTGGGGGGCGGTCCCATACACTATACTGGTTAACACGAGGTCTACCTACACCTCTGTTATACTCCAGGTATAACACCCGGCCATATACGCGGCTCCACGTCGCCTCCGGGGATTCGAACCCCAGCAGGCTAACCAAGCGCCGGTTTGGATCGCTACTTCGCTGTAGTGTAGCATCCTCACCGGATTAGGCTCTAAAGCCACAGCCACCGCGTTGCTCCCACTAGGGGGCCTATCCCGATGGTAGGGCTGGACCGAAATCCAGGGGCCCCTACCACCCGCGGCCTCGTGTTCTTTTCAACCCCGGTAGACTGGTTGGTTATCCCCTCTGTGGCCACCACCGGGCACAGAGAGGACCTTATTTTTCGTCGTGAGGATGTGACTTGCCGTTCCTCCGCCACTATCCACCGACACTGCAACTGTACGCGGTGCTTGTTTTCCTCAAAATCATACTTGGCTCCTATTATTTCCGACTCAATGCATGTACTTCTTCTCATAGCTATATTGCCACTTTCCGCCCATTTCATATTTACTTTCCCTATCCCTCTCTTGGGAATCGTTAAGATTTCAATGACTACTTTGTGCAACTTCAAGTTCAATCATACTATTCTTCTTACTCTTCCGACCTACTATGTTGTCTTCCGTAAACTTTCCGCCCATTTCGTTTTTACTATCCCTATCCCTCCCTTGGGAATCATTAAGATTTCAACAACTACTTTGTGCTACTTCCAGTCCTATTATAAATTTTCCGTCAATTTTCCACCCATTTCGTTTTTACTATCCCTATCCCTCCCTTGGGAATCGTTGAGATTTCAACAACTACTTTGTGCTACTTCAAAGCTTCTGATTCTACTTAGACCTTCAAATCCTACAAGGCCGTCATAACTTCAAAATCCTCAATAACTCCTGAAACTCCTTAACGTACCAAGACCTTCAAATCCTACAAGGCCTTCAAGTACTTCAAGTACTACATTTCCGTCATGTTGCGTTTCGTGATACTTGGACTACTATTTTTGAGCCCAGCATATGTTCGTCCTTTCTTACTACTTTGCTTCATCCGGATTCTGCTGTTTCAACGGGTAGCCATCCGTCGATGCTAGTACGTGTGTTCACCCACACGTACCGCACCGATGGCTAATTACTCCACTCGGCCACTCAGGCCGTCTTACTTTGTCAACCAATCTCCAATGAAGGAAATTGGCGACATTTCGTACGGCCGTGGGTAAACTTCGTGTTTCATACCAGCTTTCAAATCTACGCCATTGACTTCGTCTCCCTCTTACAATTCATTTCGCCCTACTTTGCCTACTAAAGTGACCAGTTCTTTCGGCATTTCTTGCAACTTTATATATCTTCGAGTTCTCTTCGGTCTTTAGCTCCTCTATTCCACCTGCAGTTCTGCTTTTTCTACCTCATGTTCCACCGTTCCTTCTCCTTCTACCAGCGCTGTGGGGACACTCACAGACTTAATATTTGTTAAACTTCGCTATCCTGCATCTGTTTACGGCCATCTGCCCAGAATGCACAGCATCAGTAAACATTTTATATTTTGTATCCTCTTAATTTAATTTCGATGTTCACCAAGTACATGCATTAAGTTTTCCACAATAGGAGCCGTTCTGAAATTTACGTACTACCAAACAACCGGCTGACAGCGACAATGCTTGGGTTAAACAATAGCAGAGTCCCGACAAGCCCTCCCCACGACCACCTCCTCTCCAACACCTCAAACCTCCTTATTCCTCCAGTTTTCAAAACTTATTACTTCCTGCTGTCATCATTCTTTTCGTGCCTTCTCCAGCTAGTGCCGAAACACTCTCCTTCGCCGAAGACAGTACTTAGTCCTACTTTCGGGTTCATTCGGTCATCAAACTGTTCCTCACCTCTTCTCTTCCTTAGCACCTCAAACCTCCTTATTCCTCCAGTTTTCAAACCTTATTACTTCCTGCTGTCATCATTCTTTTCGTGCCTTTTCCAGCTAGTGCCGAAACACTCTCCTTCGCCGAAGACAGTACTTAGTCCTACTTTCGGGTTCATTCGGTCATCAAACTCTTCTTCATCTCTTCTCTTCCTTCGGATCAGTTATCCCTGACATTCTGACACTTCTGACACCTCTGACACCTCCATGGAGAAGTGAAGGGAGTCGAACTCCCTTAAGCCAATCCCGCAGGCGAGACTGGCCCTCCAACAACTAGCCGAGGACGTGTGGGACGCCATCCCCCTTGGGACCCGTTGCGATTCCCGAAGGAAAAGCAGGGGTCCTCCTCGCACGAATCTCCCAGTGAGGGTGTACCTGAAGAACATATATAGTTCAACTGGCGTTGTTTACCCCCACTGGGGTGCACAAAGGTACAATGTGACCTTTGTTCCAGGGCAGGGAGTTTTCGTTCGAAATCACGCCCTCAGTAGTGCGGCGGATCGTTTCGCGGCCAAGCTCGCCGCGAAGTTTGTTCGTGCTAGGGTTCGTCGTCCACGAGGTCTTGTGGCATATGAGCTTGAAGACGAGAAGGAAAACTCGATGGGTGTCTACCACGGCAAGGATATCCGATGGGATTCATGAGGCCTCTGTCTCTGCGACTAGTTGTTGCCCGGCAATGAGACCCTTCTCCTGGGGTGAGTCGTCCTCACGCTGTTACGGACAGCTGTTTGCCGCCATTCACAGCACTAAAACAAAAACTCTAGCGCACCTGAACCGCTAGAAACACTAATGTTCGAAGAACAGTAGAAGAATCGTGTAGGTTTTGAGTGCATATTCCACCACATGTGCTGCTTATTACGGCAAAATTGTTTCAAATGCCACGTTTTACTTTGGTCTCAAGAATGCATTATAACTCTCATGGTGGAAGGTTTCATATATTACCACTGGCATGAATTTCAACGTTCATGAGAGCAAAACACGGGTTAATTATATTCGTTTTCAGTTGCTTATTTCACATAATTTTGAAAGCAGCATCTCGTATAACATCAATGAAGAAGATGCTCAGTGCCTGCAGCACTGTAACTGAAGTTGGTGTTTGGGGCTGCGATCCGAAAAATTTGCAGAACTTTAGGAATTGAAACATTGGTTATTTATTTTCATTGTAAATGTTTCCGGTATGAATACAAACTGTAAGCATTTATTGATACAGAAGTAGTACAACCAACTCGTGCTGGCAACCTTCTGCCATTATCAAAGCCAAGAATGTATCACATCTGCTTCACGATGTTATATTACATTCGAAGTTATAGGAGTATAAAGAAATTTAGGGCTACCTGCAGCGAGTATTTTCAAATAATCGGAAACTTCATATTTGCTATTTATTGTCACTACAATGTCATCGCCAATTGAAAATTCTACGATAAAACCGCTTAATAAAGATATTGCAATTAAACACAAAACTAACAATAGCTGGCAACCCTATTGTGGCTTTTCAACCAAATTTGGCCTGAATAATGTTTATAGTAGGTTTCATTAATTGTGTGAAATTCGTATTGATTTCATGACTGCACTGGAAGTTATAGGGCAAAAAGTTTTATTTTCCTGAGCGAATTTTCAAAGCCAAAGACACAAAAATTACCATAGCTGGCAGCACTAATCAAATTTTTCAACCGAATTTCCACTCAACAGAGATTGGAGTAAGGTTCAGCTACTGTGTCAATTTCATGAAAATCTGGTAACTTATTCACATTTCATAGGGCAAAAAGCAGTTTCTTTTCTTTGTAATTTTTCAAGATGGCACCACTGGCACAGACTTGCCCACAATTCAAAATCGCTTCTATACAATCTGGTCCTACTTAATTCCAATGCATTCTCTTAATTTCAGCTGTATCTGATTATTGGTTCGTGAGTTCCCGTGAACAAATCTTTTGATGCTAAAACTATAGGTTAACTGGGAGAGGGTTACCGTTTTTGTCCGACATTAAATTTTCAAAGTTTTACTTTGAATGTGTAGATAAAACAAAATATTTGTATACAGGTTGGTTTCATTGTAAGAAACGGACATTTTTTGAATATTCGATGGTTTGAATGTTTTCACTTCCAAATTTTTTTTCTTCAAATTTGAGACACCAAAATTATCATAGCTGGCAGGTCTAACCGAATTTGTCAACCAAATTGCTACCAAACGTGGCTTAAACTAAGGTCCAGCTATTGTGTTAATTTCGTCAAAATCGAACGATTCAATCAGAATTTATAGGGCTAAAAGCAGTTATTTTGTTTAGTGATTTTTCAAGATGGCACCACTGGCACAGAATAGGCTGCATTTCAAAATCACTTCTATCAGACCTGGTCCTATTTAAGACCAATACATCCTGCAAATTTCAATTAATTCTGCTTATCGGATCGTGAGTTCCCGTGAACAGAAGTTTTTGATGAAACATATATAGGTAAATTGGGCAAGGGTTACCAGACGTGCTCGTTATACCATATAAAATTTTTTTTATTGTATATGTAAACAAAGCACAAGATTTACATATGAGTGGCTTTTTTTGAAGAAGCGGCATTTTTTCAACAGAGACGATGATTTGGAGGTTTCATTGCCTGCCCTAGCTACAGGGTTGCCAGCACGCTCATTAAAAGCTACTCAAATCTATAACTAAATAATGTCAATATTTTCTGAAAACTTCGTAATGATTGATTAGCTCTGTCAAAAGAAATCGCAATTTAAAAATTTTCAAATTTTCCTGTTCTCTTTTTAGGCACTTAGTGCACACATAGGGTTAAAAAATTCCAAAACATTATTCGATACACATGTAAAACACGTTCGAAATTTATTTCGTCAACTTAATTTTTGCGAAAATTATTTGTGTACGAAATAATAGGTATATTAAAAATATAACTTAAATGGCCGCCGGCGCCAAAAGGTTAACAATAACTGACATTTAGTGAGACCTGGACCTATTTTGCATATACACCAATGTATCGTGAAAGCTTCAGCTCTATCAGATGGCGCGTTCCCGAGATTATCTCACTGAAATTTTTTGATTATATATATATATATATATATATATATATATATATATATATATATATATATATATCTATATATATATATATATATATATATATATATATATATATATATATATATATATATATATATATATATCTATATATATATATATATATATATATATATATATATATATATATATATATATATATATATATATATATATATATATATATATATATATATATATAAATATATACATGGATATATGAATTTTTGGCCGAATCGATTTTAATACTAATGTTCTTCGAACATTAGTAAAAACAACGGTGCAATTCGGATGTCATTGCACTCAATTAGTGTTATTGAAATCTAATAGCATTCGAATTGCATTGCCTGTATAAAACAAAACGGGCGGTTGTTGCTCTGCAAGCATCACCTAAACACTGAAAAAAACAACAACAATGAAGCGGTGCAGTTCAAAAGCAATCAACACCTGGATGATACCGGGATGATACGCTGGAAAATTGAGCTGGTTGGTGGTCGGGATTTTAGCTGGGGTCGAGAAGTTGGGTTTTCACGCTTGACCATAGAAGTTGGGAGAGAACGAAAAATTTGATTTTTGGTGACCTGTTTTTTATGGTTTTGTGATGGATGTGAATAAATGCGGAGACAGATTCATGACCAATCTGATTTGGATTGCTGCAATAGTGATGCGGAAAGAATGAGTTCACGATGCGTTCAATTTGATTTGCCTAGAGCTTTTGTCATATGTACATTTACCACTACTTTAGTGATCGAGACTGTGAATTCGATGGATAATACTGGGAACAGTGACTTATTGAAATTTTATGAGATCTCCATCGGTTGTCTGTCTTGAGTGCTGGAACAGTTGATTGTGATGTTGGATGATAAACGTCGGACGAAAATTATAGTGGAAATTTCAGTTGATAACTAATTTTTAATACTAGTGAGCTGAATTGAAAAATAAATTATTTAGGAAATTTCAGTTGATAACTAACTGTTAATACTAGTGAGCTGAATTGAAAAGTAAATTATTATGGAAATTTCAGTTGAGAACTAACTGTTAATACTAGTGAACTGAATTGAAAAGTAAATTATTGTGGAAATTGCAGTTGATAACTAACTGTTAATACTAGTGAACTGAATTGAAAAGCAGGAATTGCCCACCTAAAATCACCCTTCTGCTGTGGAGTCATAAGTAATCTAATCAATCTGAGCTAGTTGAGTCGGCACTGCTAATGAACTAAACGAAGCCTTATGTAAAAAAAGTTATATACATTGTCCGTACATAAACAAGAAACGTAGAAATAGAAATAGTAAATGGATTGTCGTTTATAGTTTTATAAGTGTAAAATTGAAATCGATTAAATTATTTTCAGTGGGTCAGGAAACGGTACCGTCGTCTGGACTCCCTGGTAAGTGGAATTGCTTTATTTTTATAATTTTTTTGCATTTATCTGATTTTTTTTTTAATTTGAATTAGGATTGAGTTTTTTTATTTCTTTTAGATGTTAATTCAGTTTAATTTTAAACTCCATTTAATAAATTATATTTTAATGCTATTATTAAGTTTTAAATTTTGAATTTGATTTCTTTTTATTTTACAGTAGAATATATTTGTTATTTTGTTTATTTTTGGCAAATCCTGTGTTTTTTACTTATGTTCGAAGAACAATTGTATTAAACTCGTTTCGCCGAAAATTCATATTTCGTCATATATATATATATATATATATATATATATATATATATATATATATATATATATATATGTATATATATATATATATAAGTATATATATATATATATATATATATATATATATATATATATATATATATATATATATATATATATATATATATATACATATATATATATATATATATATCAGCAAAATGATTAAGGGAGATAATCTCTGGAGTGGCCGATCCGATTGAGCTGAAATTTTCGGAGAACGTAGATGTATATAGTAGGTAGGTCCACAACTTTCTCAAATTCAGATATCCTAAACTTTTTGGTGGCGGGGAGCGTTTTAGTGAATTTTGAGGAACTCCTAAATTTCCAAGCAGTGTAAATTTTTGGTGAAGAAAAGTATTGGGAATGAAAACTAATTATGTACTTAGCTTGTCTTTGATAAAGAATTGGAAATTTTGAGCCGTGTGTGGGTGCAGGGTGCATAAAAGTAGGCCAGGAATTTTTTTTCAAATTTTGATTTGTCATTACTTGTAAGAAAAACAATGGATCATCGTGAAAATTACAGAGCGTATTGATGTTGACTAAAATATGGCATATATAGGTTTTCAGCATAAAGCGGGTAACCCTGTAGCTGTGGCAGGCTGCTGAAAAAAAATCCTTCAAATCATTGAACTTCCTAAAAAAAATTTTGATTTTTGACAAACATTTCAAGTCTTTGATAAATTTTATCTTTTGTCCTTCATCTCAAGATAAGATTTTCAAAATTCCGATTTGCATAAGAACGGCAACCCATCACCAAATTACCTCTATTTTCAGCACTCGAAAGTTCTGTTCACGAGAACTGACGACCGGATAATCCGATCATAACGAAATTTGCAGGATATGTTGGTATTAGCTAGGACCAGGTCTGATAGAAGTGATTTTGAAATGCGGGCAATCCTGTGGCAGTTGTACCATCTTGAAAAACTACTGAGAAAAAAAAACAACTTTTTGGCCTATAACTTCCGATTAAGCCATCAGATTTTAGCGAAACTTACACAATACATGGATGTTACTCTATGCAACAGTTGGTGAAAATTTGGTTGAAAAACTGGTATAGGGCTGGCAGCGGTGGTGATTTGTGTCTCATAAATCTTGCAAATTTGCTCAGGAAAATAAAGCTGTTTTCCCTATAACTTCCGGTCCAGTGTGGAAATCAAAACGAAGTTCAGGCAGTAAATGGACCTTAATGTGAGGTAAATGTCGTAGGAATTTCGTACAAAAATCATGAAAGGGCTGTCAGCTATGACCATATTTGTAATTTTGTGGAATTTCTTTACTGAGCGATTATGTCATTAGATTTCCAATTGAAAGTGATCCTGCAATGAAAATTTACAACAAATAATAACGTTTTAAAAATTTGAAAAGTTTTAAGGGTGGTAACCCTAAAATTCTGTTCACCCGTATACCTTCCAGCGCAGTGATTCAATCGAAACGAAATTTACTGGTTGGGTTAAACTTAACGTGAAGTAGATTTGGTATGTATTTTGCTTTGCTGCACACACAGGCAAACCAGCAATGTGCCATTTCCGTTAATATTGCACCAAAAGATGCTTCAAATTACGTTCTCATATGCAAAGCATTTGCAATAAATATAAGGAATCAATTTTAAAATTTTCCGAGTTGTGAACATTTTTTGGATGGCAGCCTCAAACAACGTTTAACCGCTGAAACTTTCTATGAAATCCTGCGATGAGAACGAAATTCAAAAGATAAGTTGATTTAAGTATGAGCTTGTTATGGTAAACTTATTGCTGCTTCGTTCGGAAAGTGTTAAAAGCACTGAACATTTTCGTCTTTTGTGTTATAGTTGAGTTTTGTTGCTTTGGATAAGGAATGGTTGATATGATTCTACAAAACAGTGTATTACGTCTTTCCACACTTTTTTGTCACCCAAAGACAATTTCTTCGAAAATTAGTTTTCTAGCGGCTCAGGTGCGCTAGAGTTATTTTTTCATCCTGGTATTTGGCAGTTAGCAATGTCTAACTAATTTATTCATGTATGTTCAGTGAGGCCATGAATGGAAGATGGGCTCCCTTCTTCCCATCCCATTTAGTTTCTTGGTTGGTCTGCGTCTGTAAAGCGTGACCCAGCTAGGGCTTGACCTGCCCCTCAAAATACCCACAACACCGCTGACTAGCCGGCACCGCAAAGTCACGCGAGGGTAGCAGGTTTTCAGTGGTGGTGGCGGCTGTTCACAACTGTCCCGCGACAAATGGCGCCCAAATAGTTTCGGTTTTAGTTTTTTTATTTTATTTAAATATTACTTATGTTAAAGTTTTTTATGTAGTGCAATAAATTCCGTTTTATATTTTCACGAATTTCCTTAATTTTAACTTGTACTTAATTAGTTTGTTTTACTTATTTACCATTTAGTTTTGAATTTTCATCTCTGATTTAGTTTTTTTACTTGCTCCGAATGGATGATCTGATAGGCTGGGGTGACACTTGTTCCCGGGAGCACGTGGTTGCCTCAGCCATTTTTTTTTATTTCTTTGGCCATAGTTGGTATAACATCAGATCATTCATATTGGATTATACTTATTTATTATACAAATGGTGCCCAAATAGTTTCGGTTTTAGTTTTTTTATTTTATTTAAATATTACTTATGTTAAAGTTTTTTATGTAGTGCAATAAATTCCATTTTATATTTTCACGAATTTCCTTAATTTTAACTTGTACTTGATTAGTTTGTTTTACTTATTTACCATTTAGTTTTGAATTTTCATCTTTGATTTAGTTGTTTTACTTGCTCCGAATGGATGATCTGATAGGCTGGGGTGACACTTGTTCCCGGGAGCACATGGTTGCCTCAGGCATTTTTTTTTATTTCTTTGGCCATAGTTGGTATTACATCAGATCATTCATATTGGATTATACTTATTTATTATACTTATACTTTTCTGTTTCTTCTATTCGCGTAATTTTTTTATTTTGTTATTATTGTCTCTTTGTGAACGGTCGCTACCAAAACAGTGGCGCCTATACAGCTGTTGTGTGTGTCAAATGTTTACACAGGAAGATTTAACTGTGGTTCTGGACCTAATGAGGGTTATGTCATCACTCATATCCTCGGTTGCGAGTCGCTTAGCATGACTTAGCAATTTGCATTGAGTGGTGCGACTACACCTTCGTCAGGTTGTTGGGGTGATTCCGTTGATGCCTTGTGGACCTCATATCCAGCAATAGCTGTCGATGACTATATGTCATCAATTTCGAATTGGGTGTTCCCTTGTGGCATCTGCTGGGTTGCTCCACCCGGAATCATGGTTCGTCTTTCCTCTATCCTTTCGTTTTTGTACCTTTCTTCCCATCCTAAACTGCCCATTGACATTTGGTTTCACTGAACCTATATATGCATTAATTTTTTTTCCTAAGTAATATTATTTGATAGTACTTTTTGTGGTTATCATAATTACGGCACGATTGTTCCATTGGGTTTTATGATGTCACTTGATGGATTGTTTTTTTTCACTAATAGTTGTGTTCAAACCCATGCAATGCATTTCGTTCGAACTCATTAATACATTCAATGTAAATGATTCCACATGACCAGCATTTTGTTTTCAATGCACTTTCATATTTAGAGCGTACAGAAATGAACGCATTTGTACATGTCACTGTCAGCGATTTGTACTCATTCCACTTTTCATGAACGTACCTTTGCTGACAGTGGCATACCGTGCGTTCACTTATTGACCCATATGCACGCGACAATATTTGCAATGTTTGTCAACAATAAGCAAATATTTTCGATGAAATGTAAAATACTGCAATTGGTAAATTTATTCTTTCCATAATTATAAGATTGTATAAATAAGGTACAGATAAGCAAATAAAGGCATTCTACAATCAACTGTTGAATTTGTTCTTTCTTGAAACTATTCAATCGTCGAATCCGTGTAACGGTTCAAGTGCCGTATACACACAGCGTTTGTGTACACCACAAACGCCCAATCATCGAACAGTGTAACGGTTCAAGTGCCGTATACACTTACATCGGGCAGGTAAACAATCTGCTCGTAATCAGTTAATTTCGTCGAACAGTGTAACGGTTCGAGCGCCGTATACACGTAGACCGTGCGGGTAAAACAACCTGCGCGTAAACATTTGGCGACCGTGACAGGACACGTTTAGTCCAATCAAGTGCAGTTCAGGGTTGTGAAAGATGGAGCGTTTGGCTGAGCAGCAAGAAGTCGTCGGGAAAAGGATTCAGCAAATAGTTTCCAACTTCAATAAAGATCCGAAGGAGCGGAAGGTGTTAGGATACTATCACGAGCGTTTGCAACGCCTAGAAGCGAACTGGGACGAGTTCGAGTCAACAGACTCCCGCATACGCGAGTTACCTGGAGTCTCTGCAAACCATAAATACTTCGCGAGCAATTATTATGACTCAATCGCAAGTATCTACCAAAAGTACAGGGAGATTTTCCGTTCCGAAATGGACAGCATTGCTGTAACCGTAGATCCAAAGCCCATGCTGACAGCAGTGGAGATGTCAAGCAAATCATTATTGGGAAAAATCAGAGCTGCACAGTCACAACTCAACCGTTTATTAAATGGGATCAAGGATATGCCCATTCGTCCATCGCAGTCTTACTGCACAATTAATATTACAGCCATCAAAGAGCATTGGCAACAAGTGCAAGAGCTACATAAAGAACTTTACGGTAGCATAGAGAATCCAGAGGCATCAGGCTACGATACTTCAGCTTTCCTTGACTTGCAAGACTAAGTACTGCAAGCAACGATCATGCTTTCGGAGCATCAAGAATCTACTGCCTTGCCCGTTTCACTCCAAGCAGTCAATCCGAATATAAGAATGAAATTACCTAAGATAGAGTTGCCAAAGTTCGACGGCAGCTACTTGAAGTGGCGTCAGTTTCATGATTTATTCATTGAAATTATCCATAAGCAAGACATTCCTCCGTGTGAGAAGCTATGGTACCTAAGAGCTAATTTGACCAACGATGCAGAAGCGTTAATTAAACATCTGCCACTTTCTGAAGTAAACTATCAGGCCGCTTGGCAGCTGTTGATAGAACGTTTTGAAAACCCTCGTTTGTTGGCAAACGCACTCATAACGAAACTAATGTCCCAACCGTCGTGTAGTGTCGAAACATCGGCAGTAGGAATAAAGCATTTACATGATACGACACGAGAATGTATCATGGGACTGGAGAACATGGGAGTCTCCACATTTACATGGGATCCATTGCTGCTCCACATACTAACACGAAAGTTAGACCATCAAACGATCACCCTATATGAGCAGTCTTTAGATCATCCACGGAGCCTTCAGACGTTAAAAGAATTCCTGGCGTTCCTTGAAGCTCGATTCCAGTCACTTGAAGCAATAGGTTCGAAAACACGTGGATACGACAACAAAAAAGCCTGCTCGGTTAAAACACTCACGTCAGTAGTCAGCGAGAATGGCTGCTGCATCAGTTGTAATGAAGCTCATCCTTTGTTCGCATGCAAAGCCTTTATCAAATTAGCGCCTGTAGATCGTTTGAAACTAGTGCAGAAGCATAACTATTGCGTCAATTGTATGCAACCCGGTCATACTTCAAAACAGTGCACCAAAGGCAGCTGCAAACAGTGCTCAAAAAAGCATAACACTTTACTGCATTTAGCACCTTCGAAAGAAATAGTGTTAGCTGATCAAGCCAAAACTTCATGGAGCAAATCTACGAAATCGTCCAAATTGACCTCTACAAGCGAACTTAAGCCTACAGTGTTATCAGCTCAAACGAGCCAACACAAAGCTCGATACATGTTGCTAGGCACAGCCATAGTCACAATCCAAGGCAACGATGGATCATCAGTAGAGTGCAGAGCAATTTTGGATTCCGGCTCACAAATAAATATCTTATCAGAAAGAATGTGTAAAAGGTTAAAACTGTCTCAGGATTCGAAAATTATCCAAATTGAAGGAATCGGAGTTAAAGATCAGGTAGCCAAAGGAAGAGTCAACGTTCAGCTGTTTTCAAAGGTCACCGCATTTTCTTGTCATCTCGAAGCATTTGTGCTGCCAAAGATTATCTCTGAGCAACCAGCAAGAGAAATTAATATACGCGAATGGAATATTCCGCACAACATACAACTGGCTGATCCAGGGTTTTTCAAGCCCAATCGAATTGATCTGTTGCTGGGAGTGGAATTCTGTCACGAGCTGTTATCCATCGGACAAATCAGACTTGGAGATGGACTTCCGATTCTACAGAACACTTTGTTAGGTTGGTTGGTTGCTGGCAAGGTTAACAATGTGAACAGTGAGCACGTACTGTGTGGAATTAGTACAGCTGAAGAATTATTAGAGAAACAAATTGAACAATTTTGGGAACTAGACAAATCACCAGATAGCAAGCAGCACTTATCACCAGTCGAAAAGCAATGTGAAGCGCATTTTTGCAGTAACACGGAAAGAAGCTCAACTGGGCGGTTTATTGTAAGGTTACCGTTTAGCACAAGTGCAAATAATCTTGGACAGTCACGGGAAACCGCCATTAGGAGGTTCCACACATTAGAACAGAAGTTCAAACGTCGACCCGAAGTATACAGTGAGTATGTCAAATTCATGAATGAATATTTGGCATTGGGGCACATGGAAGAAGTTGTCAATGTTGCGACGCCACATTATTACTTACCCCATCACTGTGTACTGAAGCCGGAGAGCAGCACAACCAAGCTCAGAGTAGTGTTTGACGCTTCAGCCAAGACCTCTACCAACATCTCGCTAAATGACGTGCTAATGAAAGGACCAACAGTTCAGGAAAGTTTATTTCTTCTGCGGTTTCGAATGTCTAGATTTGTGCTCACAGCTGACATTGAAAAAATGTATAGGCAAATCGAGGTTAGCAAGGACGATCGAAATTTTCAACTGATAATTTGGCGAAGTCACACAAGCGAGCCGCTGAGAACGTATCGACTAAATACGGTAACTTACGGTACTAGAGCAGCGCCATACCTTGCTACAAAGTGTCTTCAAAGGCTAGCTAGGGAAAATCAGGCAAAGTACCCTCAAGCTTCCTCAGCAATATTACGTGACTGTTATGTAGACGATATAATGACAGGAAGCGATAGTATAGCAGAACTGTTAGCCACTCAATCCCAACTTAACGCATTACTCGCTGAAGCGGGTTTCAAGCTAAGGAAATGGTGTGCGAATCATACTAGATTACTGGAACAAATTCCTGACCAAGATTTGCAAATGAGCCTGGAGCTAAATGACAACCCAGAACAGCATATAAAAACTCTAGGAATGGTATGGTTACCGAAGTTAGACTCATTCAGAATCAATGCTCAGCCTACGGAGGCAACAAGGATAACCAAACGCACTATAAGTTCGGAAACATTTCGGATTTTTGACCCATTAGGAATCGTGGCTCCTATCGTAGTGACAGCAAAAATCATTCTTCAGAAGGTATGGAAACTCAAACTTGATTGGGATGCGGCGTCGCCAGCAGAGCTTCATACAACTTGGGCCAAGTTTCGAAGTGAATTAACAACAATGGGAGACATAGACGTGCCAAGACATGTTTTTGCCCAAGGTATCGCAAACTCAAAGCAAATTCACGTGTTTGCTGATGCGTCTACGGAGGCTTACGGTGCCGCAATATATATCCGATCTATCAAGCAAGATAACACGGTGGTAGTTCGATTGTTGTGTGCTAAGTCACGAGTAGCTCCGATCAAACAAATTACTTTGCCAAGACTGGAGTTGTGTGCTGCAAAGTTGGCTGTTGAATTGGCAGAATATACGAAAAACGCGTTGAGCATGGCCGATACTCCAACGTATTTCTGGACGGATTCAGAAATAGTTCTGGCATGGATCAACTCTGAATCATCAGCCTTTCATACGTTTGTTGCAAACCGAATTGGTGTCATTCAAGAGCTCTCACAGCCCAGCCAGTGGCGGCATGTGGATACCAAAAGGAATCCAGCTGACTTACTCACGAGACCAATAGCACCCAGCAAGCTGAAAGCAGATGGAAACCTATGGTTCTATGGACCTATGTTCTTGCACGCGTCGAAGCAAGCATGGCCACCAGAATACAAAAGGAGTACACCCAATGCTGACTCTGAACGTAAGCTGGCATCATTTTCAGCATCAGTGGCTAGTAATGGACACTTCATCTATAAAATTCAACATGGGAATTCATTTGGAAAGCTAACTCGTATTGTCGGTTACATATGCCATTTTATCAACCAATGCCGGAGTCAAAGGCGCAAAGAGTTACAGGTATCCAAGCAATCAGCACGAATTAGTACTACTAGGTACATTGCTAGAGACGCGCTTCAAGAAGAAGTTCGGCACAACTCGTTGAAATGCATTATAAAGGCGATTCAGGATGATGAGTTTCGCGAGATTATAAAAAAGCTTCGTCAGCACGGACAACTTCAGCCTTCACACCCTTTAAACGAGCTCAGACCATTTTTAGATGAGCATGGTATAATTAGAGTTGGAGGAAGACTTGAAGCAGCCAATCTCACATTTGACGCCCAATATCAAATGTTGTTGCCATATCAAGATCCCATTACAAAACTGATAATGGAGGATTTGCACAAAAGACATGCTCATGTGGGACCACAAACTCTCTTATCCATCACAAGGCAGAGATTTTGGCCACTAAAAGGGAAAATTATTGCTAGATCTATTGTTCATAATTGTGTACGATGCACTCGAGCCAAACCCAAAATGCTATCCCAACTCATGGGTAATTTACCAGCACTGCGAGTGCAGCCAGCAAGACCATTTATCAACACAGGTGTCGATTTTTGTGGCCCCATGTACATCCATTACCATGTCAGAGGTAAACATCCACAGAAGGCATACGTTGCAGTTTTTTGCTGTTTCGCTACAAAAGCTGTACATTTGGAATTAGTTTCAAATTTATCCACCAATGCATTTTTGGGGGCGCTTAAACGATTTATAGGTCGGCGTGGACACTGTAACAATATTTTTTGTGACAATGCGACGAATTTCGTGGGAGCAAAAAATCGCCTTGAAGAATTAAAGGAAACCTTGTATTCGGATCAGGCTCAAAATTCAATTACGTCATCATGCAACGGAAAGGGAATTAAATTCAATTTCATCCCACCGAGAGCCCCACACTTCGGAGGTCTATGGGAGGCCGCAGTTAAAAGCGCGAAAACGTTGCTATTGAAAGTCTTAGAGCCAGCGGCGCTTACACAAGAAATGCTTCAAACCGCCTTAGTAGAAATAGAAGCAATTCTGAACTCCAGACCATTAACCCCCATGTCATCGGATCCAAATGACGCAACCGCTTTAACGCCGGGTCATTTTCTCATTGGAGAACCGTTAACTGCCCAAGTTGACCCAGCAGCGCAGCCAAGTGGAACAGGGCTATTAGATGACTGGAGACAAATTCAAAAAATCAAAACTGAATTTTGGCAAAGATGGTCTAAGGAATACTTACACTTGCTACAGCATCGTTATGGGTGGAAAACACCATCTTCTAACGTCGAAACAGGCACCATTGTCATCATTAAGGATGACAATTTACCAGTGATGAAATGGCCTTTAGGTCGAATCGTTCAAGTACACAAGGGGAATGATGGTTTGGTGCGTGTAGTGGACGTTAAGACAAAGGACGCTGTGCTGACTAGATCGATACACAGGCTAGCACCCTTGCCAGTTGAAACAAAACAAGAGCCTAGAATCACTACCAATGAATCCAAGGGTTTCACTAGTGATGGTAAAGTGCCAAGAAGAGCAGCGAGTGGCTCAGATACTGATGAAACGCCCCGTAAGAAGGAAAAAATATCCCGGGCATCATTATTAACTACGCTATTCATAGCATGTCTCAGTCTGTCAGTGAGTCCCGTTAAGTCGCTTCCGGAGGTCATCAACCAACCTTTTCGTAACCATCATGGAATATATTTTGAAAATATGGGAACCCTAGTGCACACTGTCAAAGAATGGAAGATTATAGTGTACTATGACCTATCACCTTACTGGCAGGAGCTAGAGTCATTACGAAATGGAACAAGAGCATTACAGGAAATTTGCAAAGCCACTCACTCCACCACATGCGAACACTTAGTTGCTCATTTCCAGCAAGACGAACAGAAACTGCAAATAGATAACAGTCTGTTCACAAGGAAGCGCGTAAGACGAGGAACATTTAATATGGTAGGCAACTTAGCTAGTTCGCTGTTCGGGGTTCTGGACGCTGATTATGCCAAGGAAATGTCAGCTACAATTGACGCCATCAAGACGGACGACAGTTTCCTACATAAACTAATAAAAAATCAAACATCGCTAATAGACTCCACTATCAATATATTTAAGATTGATCAGCTGGAAGTCGAAAAAAGATTGAATCGGCTGGACCAAAAAATTGGCTTAGTATTCAACAAAATCAATGGAAACGGCACAAATGCACACAATATTATGAACACGCTGGCGTTAGAGTTAATGGCAGCTAGTCATAATTTGCACAATATTCAATCAGCAATCATAAATTTGCTAACGGACACTCATCACGGAATCATAAGTCCACTGTTGTTATCCCCAGAGCAGCTACGCAAGGAAATTCATAACATCGGAAGTAAGCTTCCAGAGTTCACTCAACTCTCCGTCAATAGTAAAGATGTTCTGCATTTATATCGAGTAATGAAAGCTGAAGGAAGGCTCACGGATCCCTATCTAACCTTCACAGTACGAATACCATTAATCGACGAGACCAAATTTGATTTATTCAAGTTGACTCCTATAGCGGCCGTCATAAACGACTCACTCATAAGTACACGGTTGTCCACTAACTTCCTAGCTGTTAATGCTCACCGAGATACATATCTCGTCATGACACCAGAAGACCTGACTTTGTGCAGCACCAGTGAACCTCGAACATTACTATGCGAAAAGACAGGGCCCACTTATCACAAAGGTGCTCAAGTCGCCTTGTGTGAGTTCAGTGCTTTTGTCAATAAAACATCTCCTAAGTGCCAAGCAACAGTCCTACCAACAGACTATGTGTGGAATCAGCTCTCAGACACAAACAAGTGGATTTATCGACTAAAAACCGTCACGCGTCTCCGAGTAGTTTGTGGTGTCGAGAAGTTTCAACTTCCGTTAAACGGTTCCGGTTTGTTGACTGTAGGAGCAGGCTGTGTTGTTAAACTCGATCAACTTACAATAACAGGACATAACAGCATATCCACTCAGCAAAAGATTACCTTTCCTTTGAATGACATCCTGGTTGAGCTTCCTGCACCAACTGACTGGAAGGAGTATACTGACGAACCGTATCATTTCAACCTGGAACCACTAAATGCTCTCAAACAAAAATTGTTCGACGAAACATTAGCTGAGCCTCCATCAACACTTTCGCATCAAATAAACAGCTATCATGCGATACCTGGGTACTTATCGATAACTTCCATCATCGTTATTCTCGGCATGATCTCATGGAAATATCGACATCAAGTGTACAAACCCAGACACAAGCCAACACCAGCACCAAGGCACAGCAAAACTCCAGATTTTTGTATTACAGTTTAGCTTATAGATATTTTTAAACTTGTTAAATTCACGTTAATTTGTTAAATTACTTTGTATTATTAAAATTGTTTTTGTATTGAACAAGGTTCAACGCAGGGGAAAATGTTCAAACCCATGCAATGCATTTCGTTCGAACTCATTAATACATTCAATGTAAATGATTCCACATGACCAGCATTTTGTTTTCAATGCACTTTCATATTTAGAGCGTACAGAAATGAACGCATTTGTATATGTCACTGTCAGCGATTTGTACTCATTCCACTTTTCATGAACGTACCTTTGCTGACAGTGGCATACCGTGCGTTCACTTATTGACCCATATGCACGCGACAATATTTGCAATGTTTGTCAACAATAAGCAAATATTTTCGATGAAATGTAAAATACTGCAATTGGTAAATTTATTCTTTCCATAATTATAAGATTGTATAAATAAGGTACAGATAAGCAAATAAAGGCATTCTACAATCAACTGTTGAATTTGTTCTTTCTTGAAACTATTCAATCGTCGAATCCGTGTAACGGTTCAAGTGCCGTATACACGTAACATTTTAAGCGTCGAAGTTGTGTAGCGGTTCAAGTGCCGTATACACACAGCATTTGTGTACACCACAAAGGCCCAATCATCGAACAGTGTAACGGTTCAAGTGCCGTATACACTTACATCGGGCAGGTAAACAATCTGCTCGTAATCAGTTAATTTCGTCGAACAGTGTAACGGTTCGAGCGCCGTATACACGTAGACCGTGCGGGTAAAACAACCTGCGCGTAAACAAGTTGATTGAATTGAAGTTTTGTTTAGTTAAGGTTTAGCCTTGGTTTTAATACATACATATTTTACTGGTTTTGAAGTCTTCGTGAGCTAAGTTAAATTTCGTTTGAAATTTAAATACATTTATCCTTATTTTTGTTCGCTCGCTGGTTTTGATACAACTTATAAAGAATGCCTCGCGTGACACGTAAGCGTAGACCAACCAGAAATGACTCCAACCAGAAACGTAGACCAACCAGAAATGACTCGGGCTATGAACGGTTGAGCCGAGCTTTGGAAAGATTGTCCATCACTCTGCCTGCAGAACAGCATCCCCCGCACAACTTCACGGTGCCGCAGCAAATTATTCCAAGCGCCGTTCCTGGACCATCATCAGCACCTGATCACTTTCATTCGACGGGTCATTTGGACGGAGGCGAGATGGGTCCAGGAATTCCAGTAATCCCTGTTGAGTTAGACAGGCAAGATATAGCTACCAGCCTTAATGCT
>OZ022266.1:97045612-97133112 GCA_963978885.1 Nemotelus pantherinus
TTGCCGAACTGCGGCGCATCGCTTTAGCGTGCAGGCGCAGGACACAGCGAGCCAGAAATAGGCCGCGAGTGGCTGAGCTACCTGCTGCTCACATTGCGGCAAAGAGGGAGCTGACCAAGGCTATCACAAGGAGTAAACGTGCCAAATGGCAGGCTCTTTGTGAGGAGGTCAATTCAGACCCGTGGGGAGATGGCTACAAATTGGTCACTCGCAGACTTGGCTGCATGTGACCTAGCACTCTCATGGATGCGATATCCATGAAGCGTATCGTTGGTTCGCTGTTCCCGCTGCATCCGCCAAGGATTGATGGGCCCATATTCGTCAACCGGGCGGATGTCCCTCTTTTTACGGTCGAGGAGCTGAGCAGCGCAGCGTCTAGGATGAAGAACCGGAAGGCCCCGGGGCCTGATGGAGTACCGGTTGAGGCACTTAGAGTCGTGGCGGAGAGTCAACCGTGTCTATTATTGGATTTGTATAATTCATGTTTAGTCGCGGGGGTCTTCCCGTCACGGTGGAAAGTGGCTCAACTGGTGCTTGTAGACAAGGGGAAGGGTAACCTGGGCTGCCAATCGGCATACCGCCCGCTGTGCATGCTGGACACTGCTGGAAAGCTTCTCGAAGGGTTATTAAAGTCGCGATTGCTGTCAGCTGTGAGATCAGCTGGTGATCTTTCTTGCAGGCAGCACGGCTTCCGGAAGGGCCGTTCAACAATCGATGCCATTACAGAAGTTGTTGGGGCTGTAGCAAGAGCGGAAGAGGCATGTCATCAAGCCAGACCGGTCGTCTTGCTGGTAAGGCTTGACGTGCAAAACGCCTTCAACTCGGCGAGATGGACGGACATCCTTCGGGCCCTTGAGGGGAGGTTCCGTATCACTGGCTACTTGCTGACCATGATGCGGGACTACCTCGGGGACCAATGGTTGCTCTACGACACTGAGGACGGAGTCAAAAGGAGGCCTGTCACCTCAGGTGCGCCACAGGGGTCGATCTTCGGAGCTGATCTCTGGAACATCATGTACGATGATCTGCTGCGCCTGGAAATGCCTGCAGATGTGTTCCTAGTAGGTTACGCTGATGACGTCGCAGCTGTAATCACTTCTAGATCTGCCGATTTCGCTCAACTTAGACTTAACCAAGTTATGAAAAGGGTGGATCGGTGGATGACTGCGCGCGGCCTCCAGCTGGCAGTCTCAAAGACAGAGATTGTCATGCTGACGAAGCGGAGGATACCAACTGTCATACCCATGACGGTTTGCTCCGTCGGGGTCCAGACCACCAAATCGGTCAGGTATCTGGGAGTGACCCTGGACACCAAGCTGATCATATCCGCAGGGCATGTGACAGGGCTCTAGTAGTCGTCACTTCGCTGAGTAGGCTAATGGCCAACGTTGGCGGACCCAGTGAGACGAGACGGAGACTGCTGATGGAGACGACCAATTCCATCTTGATATATGGCGCCGAAATTTGGGGGGATGCGCTTCGAACTAGGAAGTTCCGAAAGCGTATTGCCAGTGTCCACCGCAGGGGTGCCCTGCGAATCGCCTGTAGCTACCGCACGGTCTCGGAAGAGGCTGTGATGGTTGTATCGGGAGTAATCCCGATCGATCTGCTGGCACGAGAACGCAAGGAAGGGTACCTCTTTCGTTCAGAGCTGGACAGAACGGAGGCTTTGACGCACGCGCGTACACTAACCCTCCAACTTTGGCAACAACGTTGGAGTGAAAGTGACAAAGGACGCTGGACGGCTAAGCTAATTGGTCTTATTGAGCCTTGGCTTAACCGGAGCCACGGAGAGGTAAACTTTTACCTTTGTCAATTTTTGACAGGGCACGGTTACTTCAGCAAATACCTGAACAGAATGGGTAAGGTGGTCACACCGTACTGCCGGTACTGTGTGACTGAGCTCGATGATGCTCAGCACACATTCTTTATGTGTAGTCGCTTCGCAAGTTTGAGGCGCACCATTGAGTCCACGATCGGCCGAGTAGCGCCTGAGATGATCGTGGATGCAATGCTGCGAAACGAGGAGAACTGGCGCGCAGTCTCAACGAACGTTGAGAAAGTGCTGCGTTTAAAGCGGGAGGAAGGTTGTCTTACCGACCCATAAGCTGTGGTAGTTCTTGAAGTCCATGGTTGCCAATGGGTGAGTCAGCACGACCGGGTCGAAGCAGTGCTTAGGCGGGTCCCGACTCGGAACTTCGTGGGCTTGTAGATGGTCCTTTTTTTTTAGTAAGTTAAACCTCAGATACCCCGTGGTGATAGGTCACCCGGGAATCTGATAAGCAGATTTTTTTTTGCCATCTACACTAGGGGAAAAAAAATTATAAATTTTGATATTCAAAATATATTATTTTATTCACAAATAGCACCATATTTTAAATTTTTACAGAATGATCATACAAGCCTCAAGCTTACATCATTAAAGAACAGCATCAGCGTTGATTCTTTCCCTCGTAAGTCATGCACATCATTATTATTATAAAATGCATTAATTTCTTTGCACTCATCGTTTCATAATCCATAATTGTATTTTTAATAGGTAATCTGTAATTCGTAAAAAATGTAAGCTTGCTTCATATAATTTTAACAATTGCTTACATATTTTTATTTTTTGAAACATATTGAAAATATGGCGGGTGAGGGTGGCAGCACAAATATGAGTGCCAAGGAATTTGTGACCACAGTGAGTTGTAATTTAATTTATTTCGGCATGCGAAGGTTCTTTCAAAAGCTAAGGTTCAATCCAAATTTTTTTTTCTGAATTGGTCAGTAGATCATGATTTTGAATTTAGTGTTCTTTTGGAATAATACTCATGCATAGGTTTAAATGTTTTTCAAAACTGCCAAATTTGGCTTAATTAACTATATCTTACGTTCCGCGATTACGAAAAAAATTTTACTTGTTTATGCTGCGAAGATTTATGTTTACGATGGCAAGATCCATTTTTCATTACTTTATAACTTCACTACACTTTCGTGTAATTTAATTAATATTTTTAAGTGCATATACGAGGAATATTACAACGAATATTAGTAAATTTTTATATATTAAAAGAACAAGTTTTATTAAAATGTTAAACCTGTCGTAGGCATCAAACACGCATTCTGATGAAACGAATGGCTACATTAAGATGTCGGAAGCAAAAATAAGAAGCCAGCAAGTAGTAATCAAGCGAAAAAACCAAATTATTCATAATTTAAGACGGAAGGCCCATCGAAGAAATAAAAAACCCTATATTATACAAGATCTATTACAAGTTTTGAAAGAGAAAAACCTTATTTGCGAAAGCATATGTGAGCAACTTACTTATATTGGTGCCATAAACTTACGCATACTAGAAAGGCAGCTAAAAATCCATTCTTGCACTAACGCGAAAAATTCATACGACCCGGCGACGAAGGTGTTTGCTCTGAGCTTAAATTTTTTTTCTCCTCGAGCGTACGATTATGTAAGAGCAACATTTAGTAATTTTCTTCTACACACCAGAACATTGAGAAGATGGTACGAGACAGTAAACTGTGAGCCTGGATTTATTAAAGAAGCTTTCCAATCAATTCGATATGTAGTTTCATCTGCGCGAAATGGGGAAAATATATTTGTAAATGTAGTTTTCGATGAAATGCACATAAGGCAGCATGTCGACTGGGATGGGAAAAAATCACACGGTTTTGTTGATTTCGGCGATGGGGTCAACAGTGACATTTTGGCCACACAAGTACTAGTGTTTTTAGCTGTTTGTATAAACAAACCGTGGAAAATACCTCTAGCTCATTTTCCTATCTCGAGCATTACTGCCGATCAAAAACCAAACTAAACATCTCTTTGCGTAAAGCATTTGGCTGATATTGGCGTTCAAATAGTAGGAATTACTTTTGATGGAGCCACGATAAATCTTACTATGTCCAAATTACTTTAGTAAATTTAAGACGAAGCGGAGGTTTCTTGGGCCTAATCGCTTCGCTACGGAATCTGAAAGTGCTGTATGATCGTTTTATAGCCACAAAAATTCTTAAATTTTTGCCGCTTTACAAAATCAATCAGCACCACATTGAATTTGGCTCAATACGATCTGGTCTTGGAAACAATAGCAACCCCACAGCTAGGCAAATCAGAAACTGCTTGAAAAAGTTGATGGAAAGATGCCAATTAAGAGAAGGGGGGATTTGAAATACAATACCACTAGAGCAGATTTCCATTTTGAATTCGAGTAAAGAAAGCACGGTGCAAAAGATAAATAAAACTTCTGCACGTAATGCCATGACCAAATCTATCGAAGAAAATACACTACAGATCAATGATAAATTTCTTCATGAGCATAGCTATGCAACGGACCCAGGAAGAATTTCGCAATACACAAAGTATGTCGAATACATAGCAGGATTTATTGTATTTAAGCTTTGTGAAATTCTTCATTGTGATTGTTGCATTTCAGCCATTCAGGGTGCTCTTAATATAAAATCACTTATAAAATACAAAACTGGAGGATTTTTGAAAGTTCCATTTAAAAGTATAGTAGCAATATGTCAAGAAACAGAGAAAAATATTCGAATATACCAGTACCGTGGCCACAACAATATTTTGTCTTCGAAGGCATATCAGTCGATAATTATCTCCATCCAGAAACACTCTGTTGGCAAAAGTTTATTTGAGGATCATTCTGAGCACATGTCCAACGGACAACACTATAGTCTGATCGTTAAATTAGTTATTGAAAAATACTTAAAAACTAGGTATAATTTCATGGCCAAGAAAATTAGCGAAAAAATTTATATGCGGCAGTACTATAATAATATGATACATTTTGAGGGAATGTAGACTAACATTTACTATAATATAAGAAGATATTTATGACCTTTTTCTAGATTTTTCAAGATTTTCAAGATATTTCAAGACTTTCAAGTTATTTTAAGATACTTCAAGATTACATTTATTATGAATATATTTATTTTCTGCTACGAAGTTGGACGAAAGCCGTAATTTCGCCAAAGCCGTATCCCAAGCCCAGCTGAAAAAGAAAGAGGGAGGCTCTTTCTTGTCCATTTCCAAGTTTGTGGTTTAATTTTAAAACTCCTCTTAAAATGCCTAATTATATTTTCGCGTTTTATACTAAATTCCACGTATAATATCTTTTACCGGCTGTGATCGACTGCTTTATTTCAATATATGATTTATAGATTCTTATCTTATTCAAGAGAAATTGAATTATAGAACTAGAATTGTGGACACAATAATTGAACATGGTATATACTGCGAAATTAAGGAAGGAACAAGAAAATAGCAAAATCTCAAAAGAAAACCAAATTGTAGATTTCCATATATATTAGACTTTATAGAAAATTTCATACTTTTTAATAAATCAATGCTTAACATTTCATATTTTTCAATGAGTTTATGTTACAAACACATTAAAATACATCATATTCAAAGTTAATAAACTCAACAACGACAGAACACTTCAACAAACACTTCACACATCAACAAAGACAGAACACTTTTTAATTTTACCAAAAGTAGAAGTTTATATCATTATCGAACAGCATATGGTTTTGGTTCTTCCCCAGTAAGTTAGATTCATCGTTATTATTATAAATGTATTAATTTCACTAAAGACATAATTTCAAAATCCATAGTTTAATTTTTCATAGGCATGTGCGTAAACTGAATTATATTTTCAAAGTCAAACATTAAGGTACGTTGAGCAGTTCAAACATTAAGTATTTTTGCATATTATCGTAATAATAATAATATTTCACTAGAAATTTTACATACACATAGATTGCGACTTCAAGTATAGTACTTTGCGTTTTCATATGCCACATGTTTTTCTCGACCCCTACGAAAAAATGAACATTTGAAATTGCATACGCCTTTGGATTGTCGATTTGCCGTCGGTCGTGTATTCGTGAAAAGTGATACAGTCAATGTACACTCAGTCAATGTACTCAGTGGTTTAGAGTAAGGTTCAGCTACTGTGTCAATTTCATACGGCAAAAAGCAGTTTTTTTTCTTTGTAATTTCTCAAGATGGCACCACTGGCACAGAGTTGCCCACAATTCAAAATCGCTTCTGTCAGACCTGGTCCTACTTAAGTCATTGGACTTAATGCATTGTGTAAATTTCAGTTGTATTTGATTATTGGTTCGTGAGTTCCTGTGAACAGAAGTTTTTGATGCTAAAAAGATAGGTTAACTGGGAGAGGGTTACCGTTCTTGTCCGACATTAAATTTCCAAAGTTTTACTGTGAACGTGTAGATAAAGCATAAGATTTGTATACAAGTTGATTTTCATTTTAAGAATCGGACATATTTTAGGAGATTCGACGGTTTGAATGTTTTCACTTCCAAATTTTTATTTTTTCAAATTTAAGACACCAAAATTATCATAGCTGGCAGCTCCAACCAAACGCGGTTTAAATTAAGGTTCAGCTACTGTGTGAATTTCGTCAAAATCGAACGATTGAATCAGAACTTATAGGGCTAGAAGTAGTTATTTTTTTAGTGATTTTTCAAGATGGCACCACTGGCACAGAATCACCCGCATTTCAAAATCGCTTCTATCAGACCTGGTCCTATTTAAGACCAATACATTCTGTGAATTTCAATTAATTCCGTGAATAGAAGTTTTTGATGCTAAAAATATAGGAAAATTGGGCAAGGGTTACCAGGCGTGCCCGTTGTACCATATCAATTTTTTTACTTTGGCTATGTAAAAAAAGCATAAGATTTACATATGAGTGGTTTCTTTTTTAAGAAACGGCATTTCTTCAAGAGAAACGATGATTTGGAGGTTTTCACTTTCAGTGCCTGCCCTAGCTAAAGGGTTGCCAACACGCTCATTAAATGCTTCACAAATTTACAATTAAATAATATCAATTTATCCTGAACATTTCGTATCAATTGAATAGCTCTGTCAAAAGTTATTGCAATTTAAAAATTTTCAAATTTTCCCGTTCTCTTTTTAGGCACCACAGATTCGCATTTAAAACACGTTCAAAATGTAGACCGTCAACTTTATTTTTGCAAAAATTATTTGCGTACGGAATAATAGGTATATTAAAAATATCACTAAAATGGCCGCTGGCGCCAAAGGGTTAACAATAATTGACACTGTGTGAAACTCGAACCTATTCTGCATATACATCAATGTATCCTGAAAGTTTCAGCTCAATCGGATGGCTCCTTCCCGAGATAAACTCATATATATATATATATATATATATATATATATATATATATATATATATATATATATATATATATATATATATATATATATATATATATATATATATATATATATATATATATATATATATATATATATGGAAATATGAATTTTTGGCCGAATCGATTTTAATACTAATGTTCTTCGAACATAAGTAAAAATTCCCGATACCGACGTCTCAAAAAAAATTAAAATATTTCTCGGCCTCCTTGGTGATTACCGGAAATTCATTAGAGATTTTTCGCGTATAATGAAGCCACTCACCGAATATTTGAAAAAAGGCAGAAAATTAATATTAAACGAGAGATTTATTTCATCATCCAAGTAGTGTAAAAACCTACTAATGAACGATCCAATTGTGCAGTACCCTGACTTTGAAAAACCCTTTATCCTGACAACCGAGGCAAGAGTTACGAGTACAACCCGTATTGAAGCAGCAAGCCATCGACCTACCAACAACATACATGTGCCAGCTCAAATTCTATAATCGTAATTCAATCTTGTCAGCATTTAAATTTAAATTCAGTAATAGCAATTAAAATCATTCACCTGGATATATTCGGCACATGTCACCAGATTAGCATGAAACTTCCGATAAATTGAGAAAGTGTAAGTAGATTAAGTCAGTCTTTTGTAAGCTGGAGTTGAATCGAAATAAACGTATGGGAAAATATACATATCTTTTATTTTTTTTAACTCGAGACTCGGCGTAGCTTATAATTGGCGCAGTCGGACACTTTACGGACGGTCTTTTAATTACACGAAAAGTTTTCTAAAATCGCGTATGATTTTCGCGGATAATTACGAAAACTCTGGGAGTCACCCCAAAATCGCATTGGATTTTTGCGAATAAATTCGGGAAATTGTGTTCTTTAATAACAAGTTCAACGAGTGAATATTGTTGTTATTCTTTACCGTTATGAGAACCAGAACGTTGAGTCTCATGTAAGTAATGAATGTTTTCTCTATCTTAATTTCCTCCCCATATCTTAATATCCTCCCTATATGCCAAAAGTTAGGCCATACCCAAAGTGTAAGAGTTGGAAATTTTTAAACCAATTAGCCCCAATACCCGAAAGCGACAGTGAGGTTGATTTAATTACAGATTCGATTGTTTATTCTAACATGTCTCTCCCAAATAGAATCAATCATACAATCTTTAAGAATTCCGGATGCAATCAAGGATCTCCCCAAATTTGACGGTAATCCGTGATTGCTTCACGAATTCATTAATAATGTGGAAGAAATACTTTCATACATTAGAGACATTGATGGAACTTCTTACTCTAGAATTCTCCTCAGAGCTATTCGCAATAAAATCGAGGGGCAAGCAAACGAAGTGCTTAACATTTATGGTACCCCATTAATATGGGAAAATATAAAAGCAAATTTAATTCTACATTATTCGGATAAGCGAACAGAGACATCGCTTATAAAAGATTTAAATTCTCTCAAACAAATAAATAGAACAGTTGAAAACTTTTGTAGCGAAATATTCGAAATCCAATCAGCCTTAAATAATAACATACCAATGTAATTAAAGCCAAAAGAGACCTGTTTGCCGAAGTGTGCTTAAAAGCATTTCTAACAGGCCTTAAAGAGCCAATGGGCTCAATCATCCGTGCCATGAGACCTGAATCACTACCAATTGCTCTATCCTTTTGCCTCAAAGAACAAAACGTATTTTATGTTAAGTCTCAAACAAATTATAGAAATCAACACCAACATTTTAAACAATTACCAAATAGTCCTACATTTTATCCTAATAATCAGAAACAACCATACACTTTCGGACATATTCAAAGCAGGAAACCATTTTATAATCAACAAAGTACACCTAATAATATACAACCTCAAAGACAAATCAATAATCAACGACTACCCCCACCCGAACCAATGGACGTTAGTTCGGGATACACACACTTAAAATCTCCATCTGGAAGACTACATAATAATAATAACATTCACAGATTTCCTCCGAATCAACACCAACTTTACACGATTGACAAGACCACCTAAATTTACGGTTGAAGAACTTTTTTACGTAAACGAAGCCAATCAATTTGATGCCCCTCAGAACCACCTTTACCAACGGAATTTGGATCAATATTATGATCAGAGCGTTTTCCAAGAAAAGCAAACATATCCGACTATAGAAGATACACAAAATTTTTAGCCAGAAGCCTCGAAAACCCTACAGGATACATAGACATTAATAAACATGGGTCAATTTTACCATACATTAGTATATCATCCCCATTCGGTCGCCCATTACGTTTCCTTATTGACACTGGAGCATCATCCTCATTCCTTAATCCGGAATTCGCACTGCTCGATAATATAATAGAAATAAGCCCAATTACGATTACCAACATAATCAAAAAACACGCAATAAACAGGGCAACATACTTACCAAATTTCTATAAGTCTAAACAGCCTGGGAAATGAAATTTCTCCTCTTCAAATTTCACGGCTACTTCGACGGTCTCCTTGGACTCGACATTCTTGCAACATTAGGTGCAAAAGTAGACCTATCAAATAGAACACTCATCACAAATAAATCTGTAATCACTTTAAACTTTAAACCTAACTTCTCATCAAATAAATATACTGTCCCTCCCCATTCAAAAATAACAGCCAAGCTACCTGTAGATGACAAGAATGGAGATATACAGTGGCTCACAGCTTATTTGATACAGTGCTTCTTTAAAAAATTAAGTTGCAGTAACTCAAAACATAATAACAATATCAAAAAAAATTGAACACCATTTTGAAGAAAAATGTTAGTTGTTTATTAAACAAGTTTATATTTGTTACAAAGTTGATGTTTTACATCTTAAAAAACAAAAAACTAAAAGTAATAACAAATTTCATGGCACAGCTTATTTGATACAGTTTGATGAAACATTAAAATTGTTGTTAATTATGAGGTTTCCAGTTGATTTCAATACTTCGTATGATAGCCCTTATCCTTAAGCAGAGCCAGGAGCCTATTCGCTATTGAGTCGACGAGGTTTTTTGTGATGTCAGGAGTAATTTTTTGACATTCCTCTAGCAATGCTTTCTTCAGGTCTTGTTTATTAGAAATCTTGTGTTTTCTAATGTTGTTATCCAACAAAGTCCACAGATTCTCAATGACGTTCATATCTGGTGACTGCGCCGGTGGAGACATCAAATGAGGGCAATCCGAAATTGGCCAGGATTGCACAATTCCCGACTTGTGCCTTGGATCATTGTCTTGGAACAACCGAAATTGGTTGCTAACACCCAGTTTTTTAGTGCTTTGCAGCAAATTGTTTTTGGGTACATCAAGGTACTTTGTTTGGTCCATTGTTTCCTCAATAAACTTTAAATTTCTGACTCCGGCTGCGGACATGGAGGCCCAAACTATCACATTACCACCACCATGCTTCACAGTAGCTTTGAGGTTCTCCTTGTTTTGCTCAGTGGTTGCCTTGCGCCAGACATATGACATTCCGTCGGAGCCAAAAATGTTAAACTTGGACTCGTCCGCAAAAATAACCGTATTCTAGAACGCGGATGGCTTTCCCACATGCTCTTTGGCAAAGGCAAATCGGCTTATTGTATTTTTTTTGGAAATGAATTGTTTCCTACGAGCTACTCGGACCCTGAAATCATGGTCGCGAAGCACTCGTCGGACGGATTCAGCACTACATGACTTCCTTAATTCACGATGAACTTCAGTAACCAATTTTGGAGCGGAAATCTTTGTGTTTGCTTTCACTTTCCTTACAATGTATCGTTCGTCGGATACGGTGAAAATATTGTTTGGCGCATTTCTCCTCTTATTTTCTACCCGATTTTCGTGTAGGAAGCGCTCAATTATGTGCTGCACTGTAGAGACACTCAAATTCACACTTTCTAAATTTTTCGAACACTTTGTCCTTTTTTAGAGTGGTTTAATACCAATTCGCTGTTCAATTGTGGTGCGATGACTCATTTTACAATTTTAACTCATTTTGGCACTTCAGCTTACAAGATCTTGCTAAAAATTACTAAAGCCAATGTCGAAACACAATCAAAAATTCAAGAAACGAAAACAACACAGATTAACTCCGCGAGAAATAGAAGTTTATTCGCATTGAAGTGTCTGTATCAAATAAGCTGTGAGCTGCAATTTTTCTGCGCCAGTGGTATTTCTCTTTTAAGGGACGCCGAGGAATATTGCTGGAACATTTTTGGTTTGCATTGTATTTGTTGAACATGCATCTAGTCAAATACGTTTAAATTTTTTGAATAGGGTTCTCAATTTCAAAGTTACAGTGATTTGCATTTTTTAAAAGTTACTGTATCAAATAAGCTGTGAGCCACTGTATACATGAACACAACCACTCTTTGTCCTAACCTGACGATACCTGAAGGATTATATCTTGCCAATAACTGGTTTAGCCACGTTGAAGTTATCAACACCTCTGACAAAGATATAGACTTGCTCGTCGAACAATCGATTAAAGTTTTGAAATTCAACAATGACAACCTCGCCGAAGTTTACAATTTTGACATTAGCTATGATCTTAGCTTACAAACTCAGGAAAAAACCCCAAAAAATATTGAACACCTACTTCGAAAAATTGTTGTTAAAAAATTGTTGTTAATTATGAGGTTTCCAGTTGATTTCAATACTTCGTATGATAGCCCTTATCCTTAAGCAGAACCAGGAGCCTATTCGCTATTGAGTCGACGAGGTTTTTTGTGATGTCAGGAGTAATTTTTTGACATTCCTCTAGCAATGCTTTCTTCAGGTCTTGTTTATTAGAAATCTTGTGTTTTCTAATGTTGTTATCCAACAAAGTCCACAGATTCTCAATGACGTTCATATCTGGTGACTGCGCCGGTGGAGACATCAAATGAGGGCAATCCGAAATTGGCCAGGATTGCACAATTCCCGACTTGTGCCTTGGATCATTGTCTTGGAACAACCGAAATTGGTTGCTAACACCCAGTTTTTTAGTGCTTTGCAGCAAATTGTTTTTGGGTACATCAAGGTACTTTGTTTGGTCCATTGTTTCCTCAATAAACTTTAAATTTCTGACTCCGGCTGCGGACATGGAGGCCCAAACTATCACATTACCACCACCATGCTTCACAGTAGCTTTGAGGTTCTCCTTGTTTTGCTCAGTGGTTGCCTTGCGCCAGACATATGACATTCCGTCGGAGCCAAAAATGTTAAACTTGGACTCGTCCGCAAAAATAACCGTATTCTAGAACGCGGATGGCTTTCCCACATGCTCTTTGGCAAAGGCAAATCGGCTTATTGTATTTTTTTTGGAAATGAATTGTTTCCTACGAGCTACTCGGACCCTGAAATCATGGTCGCGAAGCACTCGTCGGACGGATTCAGCACTACATGACTTCCTTAATTCACGATGAACTTCAGTAACCAATTTTGGAGCGGAAATCTTTGTGTTTGCTTTCACTTTCCTTACAATGTATCGTTCGTCGGATACGGTGAAAATATTGTTTGGCGCATTTCTCCTCTTATTTTCTACCCGATTTTCGTGTAGGAAGCGCTCAATTATGTGCTGCACTGTAGAGACACTCAAATTCACACTTTCTAAATTTTTCGAACACTTTGTCCTTTTTTAGAGTGGTTTAATACCAATTCGCTGTTCAATTGTGGTGCGATGACTCATTTTACAATTTGAACTCATTTTGGCACTTCAGCTTACAAGATCTTGCTAAAAATTACTAAAGCCAATGTCGAAACACAATCAAAAATTCAAGAAACGAAAACAACACAGATTAACTCCGCGAGAAATAGAAGTTTATTCGCATTGAAGTGTCTGTATCAAATAAGCTGTGAGCTGCAATTTTTCTGCGCCAGTGTTATTTCTCTTTTAAGGGACGCCGAGGAATATTGCTGGAACATTTTTGGTTTGCATTGTATTTGTTGAACATGCATCTAGTCAAATACGTTTAAATTTTTTGAATAGGGTTCTCAATTTCAAAGTTACAGTGATTTGCATTTTTAAAAAGTTACTGTATCAAATAAGCTGTGAGCCACTGTATACATGAACACAACCACTCTTTGTCCTAACCTGACGATACCTGAAGGATTATATCTTGCCAATAACTGGTTTAGCCACGTTGAAGTTATCAACACCTCTGACAAAGATATAGACTTGCTCGTCGAACAATCGATTAAAGTTTTGAAATTCAACAATGACAACCTCGCCGAAGTTTACAATTTTGACATTAGCTATGATCTTAGCTTACAAACTCAGGAAAAAACCCCAAAAAATATTGAACACCTACTTCGAACCTCTTCTCCTCGAAATCCAATCAGCCTTAAATAATAACATACCAATGTAATTAAAGCCAAAAGAGACCTGTTTGCCGAAGTGTGCTTAAAAGCATTTCTAACAGGCCTTAAAGAGCCAATGGGCTCAATCATCCGTGCCATGAGACCTGAATCACTACCAATTGCTCTATCCTTTTGCCTCAAAGAACAAAACGTATTTTATGTTAAGTCTCAAACAAATTATAGAAATCAACACCAACATTTTAAACAATTACCAAATAGTCCTACATTTTATCCTAATAATCAGAAACAACCATACACTTTCGGACATATTCAAAGCAGGAAACCATTTTATAATCAACAAAGTACACCTAATAATATACAACCTCAAAGACAAATCAATAATCAACGACTACCCCCACCCGAACCAATGGACGTTAGTTCGGGATACACACACTTAAAATCTCCATCTGGAAGACTACATAATAATAATAACATTCACAGATTTCCTCCGAATCAACACCAACTTTACACGATTGACAAGACCACCTAAATTTACGGTTGAAGAACTTTTTTACGTAAACGAAGCCAATCAATTTGATGCCCCTCAGAACCACCTTTACCAACGGAATTTGGATCAATATTATGATCAGAGCGTTTTCCAAGAAAAGCAAACATATCCGACTATAGAAGATACACAAAATTTTTAGCCAGAAGCCTCGAAAACCCTACAGGATACATAGACATTAATAAACATGGGTCAATTTTACCATACATTAGTATATCATCCCCATTCGGTCGCCCATTACGTTTCCTTATTGACACTGGAGCATCATCCTCATTCCTTAATCCGGAATTCGCACTGCCCGATAATATAATAGAAATAAGCCCAATTACGATTAACACCATAATCAAAAAACACGCAATAAACAGGGCAACATACTTACCAAATTTCTATAAGTCTAAACAGCCTGGGAAATGAAATTTCTCCTCTTCAAATTTCACGGCTACTTCGACGGTCTCCTTGGACTCGACATTCTTGCAACATTAAGTGCAAAAGTAGACCTATCAAATAGAACACTCATCACAAATAAATCTGTAATCACTTTAAACTTTAAACCTAACTTCTCATCAAATAAATATACTGTCCCTCCCCATTCAAAAATAACAGCCAAGCTACCTGTAGATGACAAGAATGGAGATATACAGTGGCTCACAGCTTATTTGATACAGTGCTTCTTTAAAAAATTAAGTTGCAGTAACTCAAAACATAATAACAATATCAAAAAAAATTGAACACCATTTTGAAGAAAAATGTTAGTTGTTTATTAAACAAGTTTATATTTGTTACAAAGTTGATGTTTTACATCTTAAAAAACAAAAAACTAAAAGTAATAACAAATTTCATGTCACAGCTTATTTGATACAGTTTGATGAAACATTAAAATTGTTGTTAATTATGAGGTTTCCAGTTGATTTCAATACTTCGTATGATAGCCCTTATCCTTAAGCAGAGCCAGGAGCCTATTCGCTATTGAGTCGACGAGGTTTTTTGTGATGTCAGGAGTAATTTTTTGACATTCCTCTAGCAATGCTTTCTTCAGGTCTTGTTTATTAGAAATCTTGTGTTTTCTAATGTTGTTATCCAACAAAGTCCACAGATTCTCAATGACGTTCATATCTGGTGACTGCGCCGGTGGAGACATCAAATGAGGGCAATCCGAAATTGGCCAGGATTGCACAATTCCCGACTTGTGCCTTGGATCATTGTCTTGGAACAACCGAAATTGGTTGCTAACACCCAGTTTTTCAGTGCTTTGCAGCAAATTGTTTTTGGGTACATCAAGGTACTTTGTTTGGTCCATTGTTTCCTCAATAAACTTTAAATTTCTGACTCCGGCTGCGGACATGGAGGCCCAAACTATCACATTACCACCACCATGCTTCACAGTAGCTTTGAGGTTCTCCTTGTTTTGCTCAGTGGTTGCCTTGCGCCAGACATATGACATTCCGTCGGAGCCAAAAATGTTAAACTTGGACTCGTCCGCAAAAATAACCGTATTCTAGAACGCGGATGGCTTTCCCACATGCTCTTTGGCAAAGGCAAATCGGCTTATTGTATTTTTTTTGGAAATGAATTGTTTCCTACGAGCTACTCGGACCCTGAAATCATGGTCGCGAAGCACTCGTCGGACGGATTCAGCACTACATGACTTCCTTAATTCACGATGAACTTCAGTAACCAATTTTGGAGCGGAAATCTTTGTGTTTGCTTTCACTTTCCTTACAATGTATCGTTCGTCGGATACGGTGAAAATATTGTTTGGCGCATTTCTCCTCTTATTTTCTACCCGATTTTCGTGTAGGAAGCGCTCAATTATGTGCTGCACTGTAGAGACACTCAAATTCACACTTTCTAAATTTTTCGAACACTTTGTCCTTTTTTAGAGTGGTTTAATACCAATTCGCTGTTCAATTGTGGTGCGATGACTCATTTTACAATTTTAACTCATTTTGGCACTTCAGCTTACAAGATCTTGCTAAAAATTACTAAAGCCAATGTCGAAACACAATCAAAAATTCAAGAAACGAAAACAACACAGATTAACTCCGCGAGAAATAGAAGTTTATTCGCATTGAAGTGTCTGTATCAAATAAGCTGTGAGCTGCAATTTTTCTGCGCCAGTGGTATTTCTCTTTTAAGGGACGCCGAGGAATATTGCTGGAACATTTTTGGTTTGCATTGTATTTGTTGAACATGCATCTAGTCAAATACGTTTAAATTTTTTGAATAGGGTTCTCAATTTCAAAGTTACAGTGATTTGCATTTTTAAAAAGTTACTGTATCAAATAAGCTGTGAGCCACTGTATACATGAACACAACCACTCTTTGTCCTAACCTGACGATACCTGAAGGATTATATCTTGCCAATAACTGGTTTAGCCACGTTGAAGTTATCAACACCTCTGACAAAGATATAGACTTGCTCGTCGAACAATCGATTAAAGTTTTGAAATTCAACAATGACAACTTCGCCGAAGTTTACAATTTTGACATTAGCTATGATCTTAGCTTACAAACTCAGGAAAAAACCCCAAAAAATATTGAACACCTACTTCGAACCTCTTCTCCTCGAAATCCAATCAGCCTTAAATAATAACATACCAATGTAATTAAAGCCAAAAGAGACCTGTTTGCCGAAGTGTGCTTAAAAGCATTTCTAACAGGCCTTAAAGAGCCAATGGGCTCAATCATCCGTGCCATGAGACCTGAATCACTACCAATTGCTCTATCCTTTTGCCTCAAAGAACAAAACGTATTTTATGTTAAGTCTCAAACAAATTATAGAAATCAACACCAACATTTTAAACAATTACCAAATAGTCCTACATTTTATCCTAATAATCAGAAACAACCATACACTTTCGGACATATTCAAAGCAGGAAACCATTTTATAATCAACAAAGTACACCTAATAATATACAACCTCAAAGACAAATCAATAATCAACGACTACCCCCACCCGAACCAATGGACGTTAGTTCGGGATACACACACTTAAAATCTCCATCTGGAAGACTACATAATAATAATAACATTCACAGATTTCCTCCGAATCAACACCAACTTTACACGATTGACAAGACCACCTAAATTTACGGTTGAAGAACTTTTTTACGTAAACGAAGCCAATCAATTTGATGCCCCTCAGAACCACCTTTACCAACGGAATTTGGATCAATATTATGATCAGAGCGTTTTCCAAGAAAAGCAAACATATCCGACTATAGAAGATACACAAAATTTTTAGCCAGAAGCCTCGAAAACCCTACAGGATACATAGACATTAATAAACATGGGTCAATTTTACCATACATTAGTATATCATCCCCATTCGGTCGCCCATTACGTTTCCTTATTGACACTGGAGCATCATCCTCATTCCTTAATCCGGAATTCGCACTGCCCGATAATATAATAGAAATAAGCCCAATTACGATTAACACCATAATCAAAAAACACGCAATAAACAGGGCAACATACTTACCAAATTTCTATAAGTCTAAACAGCCTGGGAAATGAAATTTCTCCTCTTCAAATTTCACGGCTACTTCGACGGTCTCCTTGGACTCGACATTCTTGCAACATTAGGTGCAAAAGTAGACCTATCAAATAGAACACTCATCACAAATAAATCTGTAATCACTTTAAACTTTAAACCTAACTTCTCATCAAATAAATATACTGTCCCTCCCCATTCAAAAATAACAGCCAAGCTACCTGTAGATGACAAGAATGGAGATATACAGTGGCTCACAGCTTATTTGATACAGTGCTTCTTTAAAAAATTAAGTTGCAGTAACTCAAAACATAATAACAATATCAAAAAAAATTGAACACCATTTTGAAGAAAAATGTTAGTTGTTTATTAAACAAGTTTATATTTGTTACAAAGTTGATGTTTTACATCTTAAAAAACAAAAAACTAAAAGTAATAACAAATTTCATGTCACAGCTTATTTGATACAGTTTGATGAAACATTAAAATTGTTGTTAATTATGAGGTTTCCAGTTGATTTCAATACTTCGTATGATAGCCCTTATCCTTAAGCAGAGCCAGGAGCCTATTCGCTATTGAGTCGACGAGGTTTTTTGTGATGTCAGGAGTAATTTTTTGACATTCCTCTAGCAATGCTTTCTTCAGGTCTTGTTTATTAGAAATCTTGTGTTTTCTAATGTTGTTATCCAACAAAGTCCACAGATTCTCAATGACGTTCATATCTGGTGACTGCGCCGGTGGAGACATCAAATGAGGGCAATCCGAAATTGGCCAGGATTGCACAATTCCCGACTTGTGCCTTGGATCATTGTCTTGGAACAACCGAAATTGGTTGCTAACACCCAGTTTTTTAGTGCTTTGCAGCAAATTGTTTTTGGGTACATCAAGGTACTTTGTTTGGTCCATTGTTTCCTCAATAAACTTTAAATTTCTGACTCCGGCTGCGGACATGGAGGCCCAAACTATCACATTACCACCACCATGCTTCACAGTAGCTTTGAGGTTCTCCTTGTTTTGCTCAGTGGTTGCCTTGCGCCAGACATATGACATTCCGTCGGAGCCAAAAATGTTAAACTTGGACTCGTCCGCAAAAATAACCGTATTCTAGAACGCGGATGGCTTTCCCACATGCTCTTTGGCAAAGGCAAATCGGCTTATTGTATTTTTTTTGGAAATGAATTGTTTCCTACGAGCTACTCGGACCCTGAAATCATGGTCGCGAAGCACTCGTCGGACGGATTCAGCACTACATGACTTCCTTAATTCACGATGAACTTCAGTAACCAATTTTGGAGCGGAAATCTTTGTGTTTGCTTTCACTTTCCTTACAATGTATCGTTCGTCGGATACGGTGAAAATATTGTTTGGCGCATTTCTCCTCTTATTTTCTACCCGATTTTCGTGTAGGAAGCGCTCAATTATGTGCTGCACTGTAGAGACACTCAAATTCACACTTTCTAAATTTTTCGAACACTTTGTCCTTTTTTAGAGTGGTTTAATACCAATTCGCTGTTCAATTGTGGTGCGATGACTCATTTTACAATTTTAACTCATTTTGGCACTTCAGCTTACAAGATCTTGCTAAAAATTACTAAAGCCAATGTCGAAACACAATCAAAAATTCAAGAAACGAAAACAACACAGATTAACTCCGCGAGAAATAGAAGTTTATTCGCATTGAAGTGTCTGTATCAAATAAGCTGTGAGCTGCAATTTTTCTGCGCCAGTGGTATTTCTCTTTTAAGGGACGCCGAGGAATATTGCTGGAACATTTTTGGTTTGCATTGTATTTGTTGAACATGCATCTAGTCAAATACGTTTAAATTTTTTGAATAGGGTTCTCAATTTCAAAGTTACAGTGATTTGCATTTTTAAAAAGTTACTGTATCAAATAAGCTGTGAGCCACTGTATACATGAACACAACCACTCTTTGTCCTAACCTGACGATACCTGAAGGATTATATCTTGCCAATAACTGGTTTAGCCACGTTGAAGTTATCAACACCTCTGACAAAGATATAGACTTGCTCGTCGAACAATCGATTAAAGTTTTGAAATTCAACAATGACAACTTCGCCGAAGTTTACAATTTTGACATTAGCTATGATCTTAGCTTACAAACTCAGGAAAAAACCCCAAAAAATATTGAACACCTACTTCGAACCTCTTCTCCTCGAAATCCAATCAGCCTTAAATAATAACATACCAATGTAATTAAAGCCAAAAGAGACCTGTTTGCCGAAGTGTGCTTAAAAGCATTTCTAACAGGCCTTAAAGAGCCAATGGGCTCAATCATCCGTGCCATGAGACCTGAATCACTACCAATTGCTCTATCCTTTTGCCTCAAAGAACAAAACGTATTTTATGTTAAGTCTCAAACAAATTATAGAAATCAACACCAACATTTTAAACAATTACCAAATAGTCCTACATTTTATCCTAATAATCAGAAACAACCATACACTTTCGGACATATTCAAAGCAGGAAACCATTTTATAATCAACAAAGTACACCTAATAATATACAACCTCAAAGACAAATCAATAATCAACGACTACCCCCACCCGAACCAATGGACGTTAGTTCGGGATACACACACTTAAAATCTCCATCTGGAAGACTACATAATAATAATAACATTCACAGATTTCCTCCGAATCAACACCAACTTTACACGATTGACAAGACCACCTAAATTTACGGTTGAAGAACTTTTTTACGTAAACGAAGCCAATCAATTTGATGCCCCTCAGAACCACCTTTACCAACGGAATTTGGATCAATATTATGATCAGAGCGTTTTCCAAGAAAAGCAAACATATCCGACTATAGAAGATACACAAAATTTTTAGCCAGAAGCCTCGAAAACCCTACAGGATACATAGACATTAATAAACATGGGTCAATTTTACCATACATTAGTATATCATCCCCATTCGGTCGCCCATTACGTTTCCTTATTGACACTGGAGCATCATCCTCATTCCTTAATCCGGAATTCGCACTGCCCGATAATATAATAGAAATAAGCCCAATTACGATTAACACCATAATCAAAAAACACGCAATAAACAGGGCAACATACTTACCAAATTTCTATAAGTCTAAACAGCCTGGGAAATGAAATTTCTCCTCTTCAAATTTCACGGCTACTTCGACGGTCTCCTTGGACTCGACATTCTTGCAACATTAGGTGCAAAAGTAGACCTATCAAATAGAACACTCATCACAAATAAATCTGTAATCACTTTAAACTTTAAACCTAACTTCTCATCAAATAAATATACTGTCCCTCCCCATTCAAAAATAACAGCCAAGCTACCTGTAGATGACAAGAATGGAGATATACAGTGGCTCACAGCTTATTTGATACAGTGCTTCTTTAAAAAATTAAGTTGCAGTAACTCAAAACATAATAACAATATCAAAAAAAATTGAACACCATTTTGAAGAAAAATGTTAGTTGTTTATTAAACAAGTTTATATTTGTTACAAAGTTGATGTTTTACATCTTAAAAAACAAAAAACTAAAAGTAATAACAAATTTCATGTCACAGCTTATTTGATACAGTTTGATGAAACATTAAAATTGTTGTTAATTATGAGGTTTCCAGTTGATTTCAATACTTCGTATGATAGCCCTTATCCTTAAGCAGAGCCAGGAGCCTATTCGCTATTGAGTCGACGAGGTTTTTTGTGATGTCAGGAGTAATTTTTTGACATTCCTCTAGCAATGCTTTCTTCAGGTCTTGTTTATTAGAAATCTTGTGTTTTCTAATGTTGTTATCCAACAAAGTCCACAGATTCTCAATGACGTTCATATCTGGTGACTGCGCCGGTGGAGACATCAAATGAGGGCAATCCGAAATTGGCCAGGATTGCACAATTCCCGACTTGTGCCTTGGATCATTGTCTTGGAACAACCGAAATTGGTTGCTAACACCCAGTTTTTTAGTGCTTTGCAGCAAATTGTTTTTGGGTACATCAAGGTACTTTGTTTGGTCCATTGTTTCCTCAATAAACTTTAAATTTCTGACTCCGGCTGCGGACATGGAGGCCCAAACTATCACATTACCACCACCATGCTTCACAGTAGCTTTGAGGTTCTCCTTGTTTTGCTCAGTGGTTGCCTTGCGCCAGACATATGACATTCCGTCGGAGCCAAAAATGTTAAACTTGGACTCGTCCGCAAAAATAACCGTATTCTAGAACGCGGATGGCTTTCCCACATGCTCTTTGGCAAAGGCAAATCGGCTTATTGTATTTTTTTTGGAAATGAATTGTTTCCTACGAGCTACTCGGACCCTGAAATCATGGTCGCGAAGCACTCGTCGGACGGATTCAGCACTACATGACTTCCTTAATTCACGATGAACTTCAGTAACCAATTTTGGAGCGGAAATCTTTGTGTTTGCTTTCACTTTCCTTACAATGTATCGTTCGTCGGATACGGTGAAAATATTGTTTGGCGCATTTCTCCTCTTATTTTCTACCCGATTTTCGTGTAGGAAGCGCTCAATTATGTGCTGCACTGTAGAGACACTCAAATTCACACTTTCTAAATTTTTCGAACACTTTGTCCTTTTTTAGAGTGGTTTAATACCAATTCGCTGTTCAATTGTGGTGCGATGACTCATTTTACAATTTTAACTCATTTTGGCACTTCAGCTTACAAGATCTTGCTAAAAATTACTAAAGCCAATGTCGAAACACAATCAAAAATTCAAGAAACGAAAACAACACAGATTAACTCCGCGAGAAATAGAAGTTTATTCGCATTGAAGTGTCTGTATCAAATAAGCTGTGAGCTGCAATTTTTCTGCGCCAGTGGTATTTCTCTTTTAAGGGACGCCGAGGAATATTGCTGGAACATTTTTGGTTTGCATTGTATTTGTTGAACATGCATCTAGTCAAATACGTTTAAATTTTTTGAATAGGGTTCTCAATTTCAAAGTTACAGTGATTTGCATTTTTAAAAAGTTACTGTATCAAATAAGCTGTGAGCCACTGTATACATGAACACAACCACTCTTTGTCCTAACCTGACGATACCTGAAGGATTATATCTTGCCAATAACTGGTTTAGCCACGTTGAAGTTATCAACACCTCTGACAAAGATATAGACTTGCTCGTCGAACAATCGATTAAAGTTTTGAAATTCAACAATGACAACTTCGCCGAAGTTTACAATTTTGACATTAGCTATGATCTTAGCTTACAAACTCAGGAAAAAACCCCAAAAAATATTGAACACCTACTTCGAACCTCTTCTCCTCGAAATCCAATCAGCCTTAAATAATAACATACCAATGTAATTAAAGCCAAAAGAGACCTGTTTGCCGAAGTGTGCTTAAAAGCATTTCTAACAGGCCTTAAAGAGCCAATGGGCTCAATCATCCGTGCCATGAGACCTGAATCACTACCAATTGCTCTATCCTTTTGCCTCAAAGAACAAAACGTATTTTATGTTAAGTCTCAAACAAATTATAGAAATCAACACCAACATTTTAAACAATTACCAAATAGTCCTACATTTTATCCTAATAATCAGAAACAACCATACACTTTCGGACATATTCAAAGCAGGAAACCATTTTATAATCAACAAAGTACACCTAATAATATACAACCTCAAAGACAAATCAATAATCAACGACTACCCCCACCCGAACCAGTGGACGTTAGTTCGGGATACACACACTTAAAATCTCCATCTGGAAGACTACATAATAATAATAACATTCACAGATTTCCTCCGAATCAACACCAACTTTACACGATTGACAAGACCACCTAAATTTACGGTTGAAGAACTTTTTTACGTAAACGAAGCCAATCAATTTGATGCCCCTCAGAACCACCTTTACCAACGGAATTTGGATCAATATTATGATCAGAGCGTTTTCCAAGAAAAGCAAACATATCCGACTATAGAAGATACACAAAATTTTTAGCCAGAAGCCTCGAAAACCCTACAGGATACATAGACATTAATAAACATGGGTCAATTTTACCATACATTAGTATATCATCCCCATTCGGTCGCCCATTACGTTTCCTTATTGACACTGGAGCATCATCCTCATTCCTTAATCCGGAATTCGCACTGCCCGATAATATAATAGAAATAAGCCCAATTACGATTAACACCATAATCAAAAAACACGCAATAAACAGGGCAACATACTTACCAAATTTCTATAAGTCTAAACAGCCTGGGAAATGAAATTTCTCCTCTTCAAATTTCACGGCTACTTCGACGGTCTCCTTGGACTCGACATTCTTGCAACATTAGGTGCAAAAGTAGACCTATCAAATAGAACACTCATCACAAATAAATCTGTAATCACTTTAAACTTTAAACCTAACTTCTCATCAAATAAATATACTGTCCCTCCCCATTCAAAAATAACAGCCAAGCTACCTGTAGATGACAAGAATGGAGATATACAGTGGCTCACAGCTTATTTGATACAGTGCTTCTTTAAAAAATTAAGTTGCAGTAACTCAAAACATAATAACAATATCAAAAAAAATTGAACACCATTTTGAAGAAAAATGTTAGTTGTTTATTAAACAAGTTTATATTTGTTACAAAGTTGATGTTTTACATCTTAAAAAACAAAAAACTAAAAGTAATAACAAATTTCATGTCACAGCTTATTTGATACAGTTTGATGAAACATTAAAATTGTTGTTAATTATGAGGTTTCCAGTTGATTTCAATACTTCGTATGATAGCCCTTATCCTTAAGCAGAGCCAGGAGCCTATTCGCTATTGAGTCGACGAGGTTTTTTGTGATGTCAGGAGTAATTTTTTGACATTCCTCTAGCAATGCTTTCTTCAGGTCTTGTTTATTAGAAATCTTGTGTTTTCTAATGTTGTTATCCAACAAAGTCCACAGATTCTCAATGACGTTCATATCTGGTGACTGCGCCGGTGGAGACATCAAATGAGGGCAATCCGAAATTGGCCAGGATTGCACAATTCCCGACTTGTGCCTTGGATCATTGTCTTGGAACAACCGAAATTGGTTGCTAACACCCAGTTTTTTAGTGCTTTGCAGCAAATTGTTTTTGGGTACATCAAGGTACTTTGTTTGGTCCATTGTTTCCTCAATAAACTTTAAATTTCTGACTCCGGCTGCGGACATGGAGGCCCAAACTATCACATTACCACCACCATGCTTCACAGTAGCTTTGAGGTTCTCCTTGTTTTGCTCAGTGGTTGCCTTGCGCCAGACATATGACATTCCGTCGGAGCCAAAAATGTTAAACTTGGACTCGTCCGCAAAAATAACCGTATTCTAGAACGCGGATGGCTTTCCCACATGCTCTTTGGCAAAGGCAAATCGGCTTATTGTATTTTTTTTGGAAATGAATTGTTTCCTACGAGCTACTCGGACCCTGAAATCATGGTCGCGAAGCACTCGTCGGACGGATTCAGCACTACATGACTTCCTTAATTCACGATGAACTTCAGTAACCAATTTTGGAGCGGAAATCTTTGTGTTTGCTTTCACTTTCCTTACAATGTATCGTTCGTCGGATACGGTGAAAATATTGTTTGGCGCATTTCTCCTCTTATTTTCTACCCGATTTTCGTGTAGGAAGCGCTCAATTATGTGCTGCACTGTAGAGACACTCAAATTCACACTTTCTAAATTTTTCGAACACTTTGTCCTTTTTTAGAGTGGTTTAATACCAATTCGCTGTTCAATTGTGGTGCGATGACTCATTTTACAATTTTAACTCATTTTGGCACTTCAGCTTACAAGATCTTGCTAAAAATTACTAAAGCCAATGTCGAAACACAATCAAAAATTCAAGAAACGAAAACAACACAGATTAACTCCGCGAGAAATAGAAGTTTATTCGCATTGAAGTGTCTGTATCAAATAAGCTGTGAGCTGCAATTTTTCTGCGCCAGTGGTATTTCTCTTTTAAGGGACGCCGAGGAATATTGCTGGAACATTTTTGGTTTGCATTGTATTTGTTGAACATGCATCTAGTCAAATACGTTTAAATTTTTTGAATAGGGTTCTCAATTTCAAAGTTACAGTGATTTGCATTTTTAAAAAGTTACTGTATCAAATAAGCTGTGAGCCACTGTATACATGAACACAACCACTCTTTGTCCTAACCTGACGATACCTGAAGGATTATATCTTGCCAATAACTGGTTTAGCCACGTTGAAGTTATCAACACCTCTGACAAAGATATAGACTTGCTCGTCGAACAATCGATTAAAGTTTTGAAATTCAACAATGACAACCTCGCCGAAGTTTACAATTTTGACATTAGCTATGATCTTAGCTTACAAACTCAGGAAAAAACCCCAAAAAATATTGAACACCTACTTCGAAAAATTGTTGTTAAAAAATTGTTGTTAATTATGAGGTTTCCAGTTGATTTCAATACTTCGTATGATAGCCCTTATCCTTAAGCAGAGCCAGGAGCCTATTCGCTATTGAGTCGACGAGGTTTTTTGTGATGTCAGGAGTAATTTTTTGACATTCCTCTAGCAATGCTTTCTTCAGGTCTTGTTTATTAGAAATCTTGTGTTTTCTAATGTTGTTATCCAACAAAGTCCACAGATTCTCAATGACGTTCATATCTGGTGACTGCGCCGGTGGAGACATCAAATGAGGGCAATCCGAAATTGGCCAGGATTGCACAATTCCCGACTTGTGCCTTGGATCATTGTCTTGGAACAACCGAAATTGGTTGCTAACACCCAGTTTTTTAGTGCTTTGCAGCAAATTGTTTTTGGGTACATCAAGGTACTTTGTTTGGTCCATTGTTTCCTCAATAAACTTTAAATTTCTGACTCCGGCTGCGGACATGGAGGCCCAAACTATCACATTACCACCACCATGCTTCACAGTAGCTTTGAGGTTCTCCTTGTTTTGCTCAGTGGTTGCCTTGCGCCAGACATATGACATTCCGTCGGAGCCAAAAATGTTAAACTTGGACTCGTCCGCAAAAATAACCGTATTCTAGAACGCGGATGGCTTTCCCACATGCTCTTTGGCAAAGGCAAATCGGCTTATTGTATTTTTTTTGGAAATGAATTGTTTCCTACGAGCTACTCGGACCCTGAAATCATGGTCGCGAAGCACTCGTCGGACGGATTCAGCACTACATGACTTCCTTAATTCACGATGAACTTCAGTAACCAATTTTGGAGCGGAAATCTTTGTGTTTGCTTTCACTTTCCTTACAATGTATCGTTCGTCGGATACGGTGAAAATATTGTTTGGCGCATTTCTCCTCTTATTTTCTACCCGATTTTCGTGTAGGAAGCGCTCAATTATGTGCTGCACTGTAGAGACACTCAAATTCACACTTTCTAAATTTTTCGAACACTTTGTCCTTTTTTAGAGTGGTTTAATACCAATTCGCTGTTCAATTGTGGTGCGATGACTCATTTTACAATTTTAACTCATTTTGGCACTTCAGCTTACAAGATCTTGCTAAAAATTACTAAAGTCAATGTCGAAACACAATCAAAAATTCAAGAAACGAAAACAACACAGATTAACTCCGCGAGAAATAGAAGTTTATTCGCATTGAAGTGTCTGTATCAAATAAGCTGTGAGCTGCAATTTTTCTGCGCCAGTGGTATTTCTCTTTTAAGGGACGCCGAGGAATATTGCTGGAACATTTTTGGTTTGCATTGTATTTGTTGAACATGCATCTAGTCAAATACGTTTAAATTTTTTGAATAGGGTTCTCAATTTCAAAGTTACAGTGATTTGCATTTTTAAAAAGTTACTGTATCAAATAAGCTGTGAGCCACTGTATACATGAACACAACCACTCTTTGTCCTAACCTGACGATACCTGAAGGATTATATCTTGCCAATAACTGGTTTAGCCACGTTGAAGTTATCAACACCTCTGACAAAGATATAGACTTGCTCGTCGAACAATCGATTAAAGTTTTGAAATTCAACAATGACAACCTCGCCGAAGTTTACAATTTTGACATTAGCTATGATCTTAGCTTACAAACTCAGGAAAAAACCCCAAAAAATATTGAACACCTACTTCGAACCTCTTCTCCTCGAAATCCAATCAGCCTTAAATAATAACATACCAATGTAATTAAAGCCAAAAGAGACCTGTTTGCCGAAGTGTGCTTAAAAGCATTTCTAACAGGCCTTAAAGAGCCAATGGGCTCAATCATCCGTGCCATGAGACCTGAATCACTACCAATTGCTCTATCCTTTTGCCTCAAAGAACAAAACGTATTTTATGTTAAGTCTCAAACAAATTATAGAAATCAACACCAACATTTTAAACAATTACCAAATAGTCCTACATTTTATCCTAATAATCAGAAACAACCATACACTTTCGGACATATTCAAAGCAGGAAACCATTTTATAATCAACAAAGTACACCTAATAATATACAACCTCAAAGACAAATCAATAATCAACGACTACCCCCACCCGAACCAATGGACGTTAGTTCGGGATACACACACTTAAAATCTCCATCTGGAAGACTACATAATAATAATAACATTCACAGATTTCCTCCGAATCAACACCAACTTTACACGATTGACAAGACCACCTAAATTTACGGTTGAAGAACTTTTTTACGTAAACGAAGCCAATCAATTTGATGCCCCTCAGAACCACCTTTACCAACGGAATTTGGATCAATATTATGATCAGAGCGTTTTCCAAGAAAAGCAAACATATCCGACTATAGAAGATACACAAAATTTTTAGCCAGAAGCCTCGAAAACCCTACAGGATACATAGACATTAATAAACATGGGTCAATTTTACCATACATTAGTATATCATCCCCATTCGGTCGCCCATTACGTTTCCTTATTGACACTGGAGCATCATCCTCATTCCTTAATCCGGAATTCGCACTGCCCGATAATATAATAGAAATAAGCCCAATTACGATTAACACCATAATCAAAAAACACGCAATAAACAGGGCAACATACTTACCAAATTTCTATAAGTCTAAACAGCCTGGGAAATGAAATTTCTCCTCTTCAAATTTCACGGCTACTTCGACGGTCTCCTTGGACTCGACATTCTTGCAACATTAGGTGCAAAAGTAGACCTATCAAATAGAACACTCATCACAAATAAATCTGTAATCACTTTAAACTTTAAACCTAACTTCTCATCAAATAAATATACTGTCCCTCCCCATTCAAAAATAACAGCCAAGCTACCTGTAGATGACAAGAATGGAGATATACAGTGGCTCACAGCTTATTTGATACAGTGCTTCTTTAAAAAATTAAGTTGCAGTAACTCAAAACATAATAACAATATCAAAAAAAATTGAACACCATTTTGAAGAAAAATGTTAGTTGTTTATTAAACAAGTTTATATTTGTTACAAAGTTGATGTTTTACATCTTAAAAAACAAAAAACTAAAAGTAATAACAAATTTCATGTCACAGCTTATTTGATACAGTTTGATGAAACATTAAAATTGTTGTTAATTATGAGGTTTCCAGTTGATTTCAATACTTCGTATGATAGCCCTTATCCTTAAGCAGAGCCAGGAGCCTATTCGCTATTGAGTCGACGAGGTTTTTTGTGATGTCAGGAGTAATTTTTTGACATTCCTCTAGCAATGCTTTCTTCAGGTCTTGTTTATTAGAAATCTTGTGTTTTCTAATGTTGTTATCCAACAAAGTCCACAGATTCTCAATGACGTTCATATCTGGTGACTGCGCCGGTGGAGACATCAAATGAGGGCAATCCGAAATTGGCCAGGATTGCACAATTCCCGACTTGTGCCTTGGATCATTGTCTTGGAACAACCGAAATTGGTTGCTAACACCCAGTTTTTCAGTGCTTTGCAGCAAATTGTTTTTGGGTACATCAAGGTACTTTGTTTGGTCCATTGTTTCCTCAATAAACTTTAAATTTCTGACTCCGGCTGCGGACATGGAGGCCCAAACTATCACATTACCACCACCATGCTTCACAGTAGCTTTGAGGTTCTCCTTGTTTTGCTCAGTGGTTGCCTTGCGCCAGACATATGACATTCCGTCGGAGCCAAAAATGTTAAACTTGGACTCGTCCGCAAAAATAACCGTATTCTAGAACGCGGATGGCTTTCCCACATGCTCTTTGGCAAAGGCAAATCGGCTTATTGTATTTTTTTTGGAAATGAATTGTTTCCTACGAGCTACTCGGACCCTGAAATCATGGTCGCGAAGCACTCGTCGGACGGATTCAGCACTACATGACTTCCTTAATTCACGATGAACTTCAGTAACCAATTTTGGAGCGGAAATCTTTGTGTTTGCTTTCACTTTCCTTACAATGTATCGTTCGTCGGATACGGTGAAAATATTGTTTGGCGCATTTCTCCTCTTATTTTCTACCCGATTTTCGTGTAAGAAGCGCTCAATTATGTGCTGCACTGTAGAGACACTCAAATTCACACTTTCTAAATTTTTCGAACACTTTGTCCTTTTTTAGAGTGGTTTAATACCAATTCGCTGTTCAATTGTGGTGCGATGACTCATTTTACAATTTTAACTCATTTTGGCACTTCAGCTTACAAGATCTTGCTAAAAATTACTAAAGCCAATGTCGAAACACAATCAAAAATTCAAGAAACGAAAACAACACAGATTAACTCCGCGAGAAATAGAAGTTTATTCGCATTGAAGTGTCTGTATCAAATAAGCTGTGAGCTGCAATTTTTCTGCGCCAGTGGTATTTCTCTTTTAAGGGACGCCGAGGAATATTGCTGGAACATTTTTGGTTTGCATTGTATTTGTTGAACATGCATCTAGTCAAATACGTTTAAATTTTTTGAATAAGGTTCTCAATTTCAAAGTTACAGTGATTTGCATTTTTAAAAAGTTACTGTATCAAATAAGCTGTGAGCCACTGTATACATGAACACAACCACTCTTTGTCCTAACCTGACGATACCTGAAGGATTATATCTTGCCAATAACTGGTTTAGCCACGTTGAAGTTATCAACACCTCTGACAAAGATATAGACTTGCTCGTCGAACAATCGATTAAAGTTTTGAAATTCAACAATGACAACTTCGCCGAAGTTTACAATTTTGACATTAGCTATGATCTTAGCTTACAAACTCAGGAAAAAACCCCAAAAAATATTGAACACCTACTTCGAACCTCTTCTCCTCGAAATCCAATCAGCCTTAAATAATAACATACCAATGTAATTAAAGCCAAAAGAGACCTGTTTGCCGAAGTGTGCTTAAAAGCATTTCTAACAGGCCTTAAAGAGCCAATGGGCTCAATCATCCGTGCCATGAGACCTGAATCACTACCAATTGCTCTATCCTTTTGCCTCAAAGAACAAAACGTATTTTATGTTAAGTCTCAAACAAATTATAGAAATCAACACCAACATTTTAAACAATTACCAAATAGTCCTACATTTTATCCTAATAATCAGAAACAACCATACACTTTCGGACATATTCAAAGCAGGAAACCATTTTATAATCAACAAAGTACACCTAATAATATACAACCTCAAAGACAAATCAATAATCAACGACTACCCCCACCCGAACCAATGGACGTTAGTTCGGGATACACACACTTAAAATCTCCATCTGGAAGACTACATAATAATAATAACATTCACAGATTTCCTCCGAATCAACACCAACTTTACACGATTGACAAGACCACCTAAATTTACGGTTGAAGAACTTTTTTACGTAAACGAAGCCAATCAATTTGATGCCCCTCAGAACCACCTTTACCAACGGAATTTGGATCAATATTATGATCAGAGCGTTTTCCAAGAAAAGCAAACATATCCGACTATAGAAGATACACAAAATTTTTAGCCAGAAGCCTCGAAAACCCTACAGGATACATAGACATTAATAAACATGGGTCAATTTTACCATACATTAGTATATCATCCCCATTCGGTCGCCCATTACGTTTCCTTATTGACACTGGAGCATCATCCTCATTCCTTAATCCGGAATTCGCACTGCCCGATAATATAATAGAAATAAGCCCAATTACGATTAACACCATAATCAAAAAACACGCAATAAACAGGGCAACATACTTACCAAATTTCTATAAGTCTAAACAGCCTGGGAAATGAAATTTCTCCTCTTCAAATTTCACGGCTACTTCGACGGTCTCCTTGGACTCGACATTCTTGCAACATTAGGTGCAAAAGTAGACCTATCAAATAGAACACTCATCACAAATAAATCTGTAATCACTTTAAACTTTAAACCTAACTTCTCATCAAATAAATATACTGTCCCTCCCCATTCAAAAATAACAGCCAAGCTACCTGTAGATGACAAGAATGGAGATATACAGTGGCTCACAGCTTATTTGATACAGTGCTTCTTTAAAAAATTAAGTTGCAGTAACTCAAAACATAATAACAATATCAAAAAAAATTGAACACCATTTTGAAGAAAAATGTTAGTTGTTTATTAAACAAGTTTATATTTGTTACAAAGTTGATGTTTTACATCTTAAAAAACAAAAAACTAAAAGTAATAACAAATTTCATGTCACAGCTTATTTGATACAGTTTGATGAAACATTAAAATTGTTGTTAATTATGAGGTTTCCAGTTGATTTCAATACTTCGTATGATAGCCCTTATCCTTAAGCAGAGCCAGGAGCCTATTCGCTATTGAGTCGACGAGGTTTTTTGTGATGTCAGGAGTAATTTTTTGACATTCCTCTAGCAATGCTTTCTTCAGGTCTTGTTTATTAGAAATCTTGTGTTTTCTAATGTTGTTATCCAACAAAGTCCACAGATTCTCAATGACGTTCATATCTGGTGACTGCGCCGGTGGAGACATCAAATGAGGGCAATCCGAAATTGGCCAGGATTGCACAATTCCCGACTTGTGCCTTGGATCATTGTCTTGGAACAACCGAAATTGGTTGCTAACACCCAGTTTTTCAGTGCTTTGCAGCAAATTGTTTTTGGGTACATCAAGGTACTTTGTTTGGTCCATTGTTTCCTCAATAAACTTTAAATTTCTGACTCCGGCTGCGGACATGGAGGCCCAAACTATCACATTACCACCACCATGCTTCACAGTAGCTTTGAGGTTCTCCTTGTTTTGCTCAGTGGTTGCCTTGCGCCAGACATATGACATTCCGTCGGAGCCAAAAATGTTAAACTTGGACTCGTCCGCAAAAATAACCGTATTCTAGAACGCGGATGGCTTTCCCACATGCTCTTTGGCAAAGGCAAATCGGCTTATTGTATTTTTTTTGGAAATGAATTGTTTTCTACGAGCTACTCGGACCCTGAAATCATGGTCGCGAAGCACTCGTCGGACGGATTCAGCACTACATGACTTCCTTAATTCACGATGAACTTCAGTAACCAATTTTGGAGCGGAAATCTTTGTGTTTGCTTTCACTTTCCTTACAATGTATCGTTCGTCGGATACGGTGAAAATATTGTTTGGCGCATTTCTCCTCTTATTTTCTACCCGATTTTCGTGTAGGAAGCGCTCAATTATGTGCTGCACTGTAGAGACACTCAAATTCACACTTTCTAAATTTTTCGAACACTTTGTCCTTTTTTAGAGTGGTTTAATACCAATTCGCTGTTCAATTGTGGTGCGATGACTCATTTTACAATTTTAACTCATTTTGGCACTTCAGCTTACAAGATCTTGCTAAAAATTACTAAAGCCAATGTCGAAACACAATCAAAAATTCAAGAAACGAAAACAACACAGATTAACTCCGCGAGAAATAGAAGTTTATTCGCATTGAAGTGTCTGTATCAAATAAGCTGTGAGCTGCAATTTTTCTGCGCCAGTGGTATTTCTCTTTTAAGGGACGCCGAGGAATATTGCTGGAACATTTTTGGTTTGCATTGTATTTGTTGAACATGCATCTAGTCAAATACGTTTAAATTTTTTGAATAGGGTTCTCAATTTCAAAGTTACAGTGATTTGCATTTTTAAAAAGTTACTGTATCAAATAAGCTGTGAGCCACTGTATACATGAACACAACCACTCTTTGTCCTAACCTGACGATACCTGAAGGATTATATCTTGCCAATAACTGGTTTAGCCACGTTGAAGTTATCAACACCTCTGACAAAGATATAGACTTGCTCGTCGAACAATCGATTAAAGTTTTGAAATTCAACAATGACAACTTCGCCGAAGTTTACAATTTTGACATTAGCTATGATCTTAGCTTACAAACTCAGGAAAAAACCCCAAAAAATATTGAACACCTACTTCGAACCTCTTCTCCTCGAAATCCAATCAGCCTTAAATAATAACATACCAATGTAATTAAAGCCAAAAGAGACCTGTTTGCCGAAGTGTGCTTAAAAGCATTTCTAACAGGCCTTAAAGAGCCAATGGGCTCAATCATCCGTGCCATGAGACCTGAATCACTACCAATTGCTCTATCCTTTTGCCTCAAAGAACAAAACGTATTTTATGTTAAGTCTCAAACAAATTATAGAAATCAACACCAACATTTTAAACAATTACCAAATAGTCCTACATTTTATCCTAATAATCAGAAACAACCATACACTTTCGGACATATTCAAAGCAGGAAACCATTTTATAATCAACAAAGTACACCTAATAATATACAACCTCAAAGACAAATCAATAATCAACGACTACCCCCACCCGAACCAATGGACGTTAGTTCGGGATACACACACTTAAAATCTCCATCTGGAAGACTACATAATAATAATAACATTCACAGATTTCCTCCGAATCAACACCAACTTTACACGATTGACAAGACCACCTAAATTTACGGTTGAAGAACTTTTTTACGTAAACGAAGCCAATCAATTTGATGCCCCTCAGAACCACCTTTACCAACGGAATTTGGATCAATATTATGATCAGAGCGTTTTCCAAGAAAAGCAAACATATCCGACTATAGAAGATACACAAAATTTTTAGCCAGAAGCCTCAAAAACCCTACAGGATACATAGACATTAATAAACATGGGTCAATTTTACCATACATTAGTATATCATCCCCATTCGGTCGCCCATTACGTTTCCTTATTGACACTGGAGCATCATCCTCATTCCTTAATCCGGAATTCGCACTGCCCGATAATATAATAGAAATAAGCCCAATTACGATTAACACCATAATCAAAAAACACGCAATAAACAGGGCAACATACTTACCAAATTTCTATAAGTCTAAACAGCCTGGGAAATGAAATTTCTCCTCTTCAAATTTCACGGCTACTTCGACAGTCTCCTTGGACTCGACATTCTTGCAACATTAGGTGCAAAAGTAGACCTATCAAATAGAACACTCATCACAAATAAATCTGTAATCACTTTAAACTTTAAACCTAACTTCTCATCAAATAAATATACTGTCCCTCCCCATTCAAAAATAACAGCCAAGCTACCTGTAGATGACAAGAATGGAGATATACAGTGGCTCACAGCTTATTTGATACAGTGCTTCTTTAAAAAATTAAGTTGCAGTAACTCAAAACATAATAACAATATCAAAAAAAATTGAACACCATTTTGAAGAAAAATGTTAGTTGTTTATTAAACAAGTTTATATTTGTTACAAAGTTGATGTTTTACATCTTAAAAAACAAAAAACTAAAAGTAATAACAAATTTCATGTCACAGCTTATTTGATACAGTTTGATGAAACATTAAAATTGTTGTTAATTATGAGGTTTCCAGTTGATTTCAATACTTCATATGATAGCCCTTATCCTTAAGCAGAGCCAGGAGCCTATTCGCTATTGAGTCGACGAGGTTTTTTGTGATGTCAGGAGTAATTTTTTGACATTCCTCTAGCAATGCTTTCTTCAGGTCTTGTTTATTAGAAATCTTGTGTTTTCTAATGTTGTTATCCAACAAAGTCCACAGATTCTCAATGACGTTCATATCTGGTGACTGCGCCGGTGGAGACATCAAATGAGGGCAATCCGAAATTGGCCAGGATTGCACAATTCCCGACTTGTGCCTTGGATCATTGTCTTGGAACAACCGAAATTGGTTGCTAACACCCAGTTTTTCAGTGCTTTGCAGCAAATTGTTTTTGGGTACATCAAGGTACTTTGTTTGGTCCATTGTTTCCTCAATAAACTTTAAATTTCTGACTCCGGCTGCGGACATGGAGGCCCAAACTATCACATTACCACCACCATGCTTCACAGTAGCTTTGAGGTTCTCCTTGTTTTGCTCAGTGGTTGCCTTGCGCCAGACATATGACATTCCGTCGGAGCCAAAAATGTTAAACTTGGACTCGTCCGCAAAAATAACCGTATTCTAGAACGCGGATGGCTTTCCCACATGCTCTTTGGCAAAGGCAAATCGGCTTATTGTATTTTTTTTGGAAATGAATTGTTTCCTACGAGCTACTCGGACCCTGAAATCATGGTCGCGAAGCACTCGTCGGACGGATTCAGCACTACATGACTTCCTTAATTCACGATGAACTTCAGTAACCAATTTTGGAGCGGAAATCTTTGTGTTTGCTTTCACTTTCCTTACAATGTATCGTTCGTCGGATACGGTGAAAATATTGTTTGGCGCATTTCTCCTCTTATTTTCTACCCGATTTTCGTGTAGGAAGCGCTCAATTATGTGCTGCACTGTAGAGACACTCAAATTCACACTTTCTAAATTTTTCGAACACTTTGTCCTTTTTTAGAGTGGTTTAATACCAATTCGCTGTTCAATTGTGGTGCGATGACTCATTTTACAATTTTAACTCATTTTGGCACTTCAGCTTACAAGATCTTGCTAAAAATTACTAAAGCCAATGTCGAAACACAATCAAAAATTCAAGAAACGAAAACAACACAGATTAACTCCGCGAGAAATAGAAGTTTATTCGCATTGAAGTGTCTGTATCAAATAAGCTGTGAGCTGCAATTTTTCTGCGCCAGTGGTATTTCTCTTTTAAGGGACGCCGAGGAATATTGCTGGAACATTTTTGGTTTGCATTGTATTTGTTGAACATGCATCTAGTCAAATACGTTTAAATTTTTTGAATAGGGTTCTCAATTTCAAAGTTACAGTGATTTGCATTTTTAAAAAGTTACTGTATCAAATAAGCTGTGAGCCACTGTATACATGAACACAACCACTCTTTGTCCTAACCTGACGATACCTGAAGGATTATATCTTGCCAATAACTGGTTTAGCCACGTTGAAGTTATCAACACCTCTGACAAAGATATAGACTTGCTCGTCGAACAATCGATTAAAGTTTTGAAATTCAACAATGACAACCTCGCCGAAGTTTACAATTTTGACATTAGCTATGATCTTAGCTTACAAACTCAGGAAAAAACCCCAAAAAATATTGAACACCTACTTCGAAAAATTGTTGTTAAAAAATTGTTGTTAATTATGAGGTTTCCAGTTGATTTCAATACTTCGTATGATAGCCCTTATCCTTAAGCAGAGCCAGGAGCCTATTCGCTATTGAGTCGACGAGGTTTTTTGTGATGTCAGGAGTAATTTTTTGACATTCCTCTAGCAATGCTTTCTTCAGGTCTTGTTTATTAGAAATCTTGTGTTTTCTAATGTTGTTATCCAACAAAGTCCACAGATTCTCAATGACGTTCATATCTGGTGACTGCGCCGGTGGAGACATCAAATGAGGGCAATCCGAAATTGGCCAGGATTGCACAATTCCCGACTTGTGCCTTGGATCATTGTCTTGGAACAACCGAAATTGGTTGCTAACACCCAGTTTTTTAGTGCTTTGCAGCAAATTGTTTTTGGGTACATCAAGGTACGTTGTTTGGTCCATTGTTTCCTCAATAAACTTTAAATTTCTGACTCCGGCTGCGGACATGGAGGCCCAAACTATCACATTACCACCACCATGCTTCACAGTAGCTTTGAGGTTCTCCTTGTTTTGCTCAGTGGTTGCCTTGCGCCAGACATATGACATTCCGTCGGAGCCAAAAATGTTAAACTTGGACTCGTCCGCAAAAATAACCGTATTCTAGAACGCGGATGGCTTTCCCACATGCTCTTTGGCAAAGGCAAATCGGCTTATTGTATTTTTTTTGGAAATGAATTGTTTCCTACGAGCTACTCGGACCCTGAAATCATGGTCGCGAAGCACTCGTCGGACGGATTCAGCACTACATGACTTCCTTAATTCACGATGAACTTCAGTAACCAATTTTGGAGCGGAAATCTTTGTGTTTGCTTTCACTTTCCTTACAATGTATCGTTCGTCGGATACGGTGAAAATATTGTTTGGCGCATTTCTCCTCTTATTTTCTACCCGATTTTCGTGTAGGAAGCGCTCAATTATGTGCTGCACTGTAGAGACACTCAAATTCACACTTTCTAAATTTTTCGAACACTTTGTCCTTTTTTAGAGTGGTTTAATACCAATTCGCTGTTCAATTGTGGTGCGATGACTCATTTTACAATTTTAACTCATTTTGGCACTTCAGCTTACAAGATCTTGCTAAAAATTACTAAAGCCAATGTCGAAACACAATCAAAAATTCAAGAAACGAAAACAACACAGATTAACTCCGCGAGAAATAGAAGTTTATTCGCATTGAAGTGTCTGTATCAAATAAGCTGTGAGCTGCAATTTTTCTGCGCCAGTGGTATTTCTCTTTTAAGGGACGCCGAGGAATATTGCTGGAACATTTTTGGTTTGCATTGTATTTGTTGAACATGCATCTAGTCAAATACGTTTAAATTTTTTGAATAGGGTTCTCAATTTCAAAGTTACAGTGATTTGCATTTTTAAAAAGTTACTGTATCAAATAAGCTGTGAGCCACTGTATACATGAACACAACCACTCTTTGTCCTAACCTGACGATACCTGAAGGATTATATCTTGCCAATAACTGGTTTAGCCACGTTGAAGTTATCAACACCTCTGACAAAGATATAGACTTGCTCGTCGAACAATCGATTAAAGTTTTGAAATTCAACAATGACAACCTCGCCGAAGTTTACAATTTTGACATTAGCTATGATCTTAGCTTACAAACTCAGGAAAAAACCCCAAAAAATATTGAACACCTACTTCGAACCTCTTCTCCTCGAAATCCAATCAGCCTTAAATAATAACATACCAATGTAATTAAAGCCAAAAGAGACCTGTTTGCCGAAGTGTGCTTAAAAGCATTTCTAACAGGCCTTAAAGAGCCAATGGGCTCAATCATCCGTGCCATGAGACCTGAATCACTACCAATTGCTCTATCCTTTTGCCTCAAAGAACAAAACGTATTTTATGTTAAGTCTCAAACAAATTATAGAAATCAACACCAACATTTTAAACAATTACCAAATAGTCCTACATTTTATCCTAATAATCAGAAACAACCATACACTTTCGGACATATTCAAAGCAGGAAACCATTTTATAATCAACAAAGTACACCTAATAATATACAACCTCAAAGACAAATCAATAATCAACGACTACCCCCACCCGAACCAATGGACGTTAGTTCGGGATACACACACTTAAAATCTCCATCTGGAAGACTACATAATAATAATAACATTCACAGATTTCCTCCGAATCAACACCAACTTTACACGATTGACAAGACCACCTAAATTTACGGTTGAAGAACTTTTTTACGTAAACGAAGCCAATCAATTTGATGCCCCTCAGAACCACCTTTACCAACGGAATTTGGATCAATATTATGATCAGAGCGTTTTCCAAGAAAAGCAAACATATCCGACTATAGAAGATACACAAAATTTTTAGCCAGAAGCCTCGAAAACCCTACAGGATACATAGACATTAATAAACATGGGTCAATTTTACCATACATTAGTATATCATCCCCATTCGGTCGCCCATTACGTTTCCTTATTGACACTGGAGCATCATCCTCATTCCTTAATCCGGAATTCGCACTGCCCGATAATATAATAGAAATAAGCCCAATTACGATTAACACCATAATCAAAAAACACGCAATAAACAGGGCAACATACTTACCAAATTTCTATAAGTCTAAACAGCCTGGGAAATGAAATTTCTCCTCTTCAAATTTCACGGCTACTTCGACGGTCTCCTTGGACTCGACATTCTTGCAACATTAGGTGCAAAAGTAGACCTATCAAATAGAACACTCATCACAAATAAATCTGTAATCACTTTAAACTTTAAACCTAACTTCTCATCAAATAAATATACTGTCCCTCCCCATTCAAAAATAACAGCCAAGCTACCTGTAGATGACAAGAATGGAGATATACAGTGGCTCACAGCTTATTTGATACAGTGCTTCTTTAAAAAATTAAGTTGCAGTAACTCAAAACATAATAACAATATCAAAAAAAATTGAACACCATTTTGAAGAAAAATGTTAGTTGTTTATTAAACAAGTTTATATTTGTTACAAAGTTGATGTTTTACATCTTAAAAAACAAAAAAACTAAAAGTAATAACAAATTTCATGTCACAGCTTATTTGATACAGTTTGATGAAACATTAAAATTGTTGTTAATTATGAGGTTTCCAGTTGATTTCAATACTTCGTATGATAGCCCTTATCCTTAAGCAGAGCCAGGAGCCTATTCGCTATTGAGTCGACGAGGTTTTTTGTGATGTCAGGAGTAATTTTTTGACATTCCTCTAGCAATGCTTTCTTCAGGTCTTGTTTATTAGAAATCTTGTGTTTTCTAATGTTGTTATCCAACAAAGTCCACAGATTCTCAATGACGTTCATATCTGGTGACTGCGCCGGTGGAGACATCAAATGAGGGCAATCCGAAATTGGCCAGGATTGCACAATTCCCGACTTGTGCCTTGGATCATTGTCTTGGAACAACCGAAATTGGTTGCTAACACCCAGTTTTTCAGTGCTTTGCAGCAAATTGTTTTTGGGTACATCAAGGTACTTTGTTTGGTCCATTGTTTCCTCAATAAACTTTAAATTTCTGACTCCGGCTGCGGACATGGAGGCCCAAACTATCACATTACCACCACCATGCTTCACAGTAGCTTTGAGGTTCTCCTTGTTTTGCTCAGTGGTTGCCTTGCGCCAGACATATGACATTCCGTCGGAGCCAAAAATGTTAAACTTGGACTCGTCCGCAAAAATAACCGTATTCTAGAACGCGGATGGCTTTCCCACATGCTCTTTGGCAAAGGCAAATCGGCTTATTGTATTTTTTTTTGGAAATGAATTGTTTCCTACGAGCTACTCGGACCCTGAAATCATGGTCGCGAAGCACTCGTCGGACGGATTCAGCACTACATGACTTCCTTAATTCACGATGAACTTCAGTAACCAATTTTGGAGCGGAAATCTTTGTGTTTGCTTTCACTTTCCTTACAATGTATCGTTCGTCGGATACGGTGAAAATATTGTTTGGCGCATTTCTCCTCTTATTTTCTACCCGATTTTCGTGTAGGAAGCGCTCAATTATGTGCTGCACTGTAGAGACACTCAAATTCACACTTTCTAAATTTTTCGAACACTTTGTCCTTTTTTAGAGTGGTTTAATACCAATTCGCTGTTCAATTGTGGTGCGATGACTCATTTTACAATTTTAACTCATTTTGGCACTTCAGCTTACAAGATCTTGCTAAAAATTACTAAAGCCAATGTCGAAACACAATCAAAAATTCAAGAAACGAAAACAACACAGATTAACTCCGCGAGAAATAGAAGTTTATTCGCATTGAAGTGTCTGTATCAAATAAGCTGTGAGCTGCAATTTTTCTGCGCCAGTGGTATTTCTCTTTTAAGGGACGCCGAGGAATATTGCTGGAACATTTTTGGTTTGCATTGTATTTGTTGAACATGCATCTAGTCAAATACGTTTAAATTTTTTGAATAGGGTTCTCAATTTCAAAGTTACAGTGATTTGCATTTTTAAAAAGTTACTGTATCAAATAAGCTGTGAGCCACTGTATACATGAACACAACCACTCTTTGTCCTAACCTGACGATACCTGAAGGATTATATCTTGCCAATAACTGGTTTAGCCACGTTGAAGTTATCAACACCTCTGACAAAGATATAGACTTGCTCGTCGAACAATCGATTAAAGTTTTGAAATTCAACAATGACAACCTCGCCGAAGTTTACAATTTTGACATTAGCTATGATCTTAGCTTACAAACTCAGGAAAAAACCCCAAAAAATATTGAACACCTACTTCGAAAAATTGTTGTTAAAAAATTGTTGTTAATTATGAGGTTTCCAGTTGATTTCAATACTTCGTATGATAGCCCTTATCCTTAAGCAGAGCCAGGAGCCTATTCGCTATTGAGTCGACGAGGTTTTTTGTGATGTCAGGAGTAATTTTTTGACATTCCTCTAGCAATGCTTTCTTCAGGTCTTGTTTATTAGAAATCTTGTGTTTTCTAATGTTGTTATCCAACAAAGTCCACAGATTCTCAATGACGTTCATATCTGGTGACTGCGCCGGTGGAGACATCAAATGAGGGCAATCCGAAATTGGCCAGGATTGCACAATTCCCGACTTGTGCCTTGGATCATTGTCTTGGAACAACCGAAATTGGTTGCTAACACCCAGTTTTTTAGTGCTTTGCAGCAAATTGTTTTTGGGTACATCAAGGTACTTTGTTTGGTCCATTGTTTCCTCAATAAACTTTAAATTTCTGACTCCGGCTGCGGACATGGAGGCCCAAACTATCACATTACCACCACCATGCTTCACAGTAGCTTTGAGGTTCTCCTTGTTTTGCTCAGTGGTTGCCTTGCGCCAGACATATGACATTCCGTCGGAGCCAAAAATGTTAAACTTGGACTCGTCCGCAAAAATAACCGTATTCTAGAACGCGGATGGCTTTCCCACATGCTCTTTGGCAAAGGCAAATCGGCTTATTGTATTTTTTTTGGAAATGAATTGTTTCCTACGAGCTACTCGGACCCTGAAATCATGGTCGCGAAGCACTCGTCGGACGGATTCAGCACTACATGACTTCCTTAATTCACGATGAACTTCAGTAACCAATTTTGGAGCGGAAATCTTTGTGTTTGCTTTCACTTTCCTTACAATGTATCGTTCGTCGGATACGGTGAAAATATTGTTTGGCGCATTTCTCCTCTTATTTTCTACCCGATTTTCGTGTAGGAAGCGCTCAATTATGTGCTGCACTGTAGAGACACTCAAATTCACACTTTCTAAATTTTTCGAACACTTTGTCCTTTTTTAGAGTGGTTTAATACCAATTCGCTGTTCAATTGTGGTGCGATGACTCATTTTACAATTTTAACTCATTTTGGCACTTCAGCTTACAAGATCTTGCTAAAAATTACTAAAGCCAATGTCGAAACACAATCAAAAATTCAAGAAACGAAAACAACACAGATTAACTCCGCGAGAAATAGAAGTTTATTCGCATTGAAGTGTCTGTATCAAATAAGCTGTGAGCTGCAATTTTTCTGCGCCAGTGGTATTTCTCTTTTAAGGGACGCCGAGGAATATTGCTGGAACATTTTTGGTTTGCATTGTATTTGTTGAACATGCATCTAGTCAAATACGTTTAAATTTTTTGAATAGGGTTCTCAATTTCAAAGTTACAGTGATTTGCATTTTTAAAAAGTTACTGTATCAAATAAGCTGTGAGCCACTGTATACATGAACACAACCACTCTTTGTCCTAACCTGACGATACCTGAAGGATTATATCTTGCCAATAACTGGTTTAGCCACGTTGAAGTTATCAACACCTCTGACAAAGATATAGACTTGCTCGTCGAACAATCGATTAAAGTTTTGAAATTCAACAATGACAACCTCGCCGAAGTTTACAATTTTGACATTAGCTATGATCTTAGCTTACAAACTCAGGAAAAAACCCCAAAAAATATTGAACACCTACTTCGAACCTCTTCTCCTCGAAATCCAATCAGCCTTAAATAATAACATACCAATGTAATTAAAGCCAAAAGAGACCTGTTTGCCGAAGTGTGCTTAAAAGCATTTCTAACAGGCCTTAAAGAGCCAATGGGCTCAATCATCCGTGCCATGAGACCTGAATCACTACCAATTGCTCTATCCTTTTGCCTCAAAGAACAAAACGTATTTTATGTTAAGTCTCAAACAAATTATAGAAATCAACACCAACATTTTAAACAATTACCAAATAGTCCTACATTTTATCCTAATAATCAGAAACAACCATACACTTTCGGACATATTCAAAGCAGGAAACCATTTTATAATCAACAAAGTACACCTAATAATATACAACCTCAAAGACAAATCAATAATCAACGACTACCCCCACCCGAACCAATGGACGTTAGTTCGGGATACACACACTTAAAATCTCCATCTGGAAGACTACATAATAATAATAACATTCACAGATTTCCTCCGAATCAACACCAACTTTACACGATTGACAAGACCACCTAAATTTACGGTTGAAGAACTTTTTTACGTAAACGAAGCCAATCAATTTGATGCCCCTCAGAACCACCTTTACCAACGGAATTTGGATCAATATTATGATCAGAGCGTTTTCCAAGAAAAGCAAACATATCCGACTATAGAAGATACACAAAATTTTTAGCCAGAAGCCTCGAAAACCCTACAGGATACATAGACATTAATAAACATGGGTCAATTTTACCATACATTAGTATATCATCCCCATTCGGTCGCCCATTACGTTTCCTTATTGACACTGGAGCATCATCCTCATTCCTTAATCCGGAATTCGCACTGCCCGATAATATAATAGAAATAAGCCCAATTACGATTAACACCATAATCAAAAAACACGCAATAAACAGGGCAACATACTTACCAAATTTCTATAAGTCTAAACAGCCTGGGAAATGAAATTTCTCCTCTTCAAATTTCACGGCTACTTCGACGGTCTCCTTGGACTCGACATTCTTGCAACATTAGGTGCAAAAGTAGACCTATCAAATAGAACACTCATCACAAATAAATCTGTAATCACTTTAAACTTTAAACCTAACTTCTCATCAAATAAATATACTGTCCCTCCCCATTCAAAAATAACAGCCAAGCTACCTGTAGATGACAAGAATGGAGATATACAGTGGCTCACAGCTTATTTGATACAGTGCTTCTTTAAAAAATTAAGTTGCAGTAACTCAAAACATAATAACAATATCAAAAAAAATTGAACACCATTTTGAAGAAAAATGTTAGTTGTTTATTAAACAAGTTTATATTTGTTACAAAGTTGATGTTTTACATCTTAAAAAACAAAAAACTAAAAGTAATAACAAATTTCATGTCACAGCTTATTTGATACAGTTTGATGAAACATTAAAATTGTTGTTAATTATGAGGTTTCCAGTTGATTTCAATACTTCGTATGATAGCCCTTATCCTTAAGCAGAGCCAGGAGCCTATTCGCTATTGAGTCGACGAGGTTTTTTGTGATGTCAGGAGTAATTTTTTGACATTCCTCTAGCAATGCTTTCTTCAGGTCTTGTTTATTAGAAATCTTGTGTTTTCTAATGTTGTTATCCAACAAAGTCCACAGATTCTCAATGACGTTCATATCTGGTGACTGCGCCGGTGGAGACATCAAATGAGGGCAATCCGAAATTGGCCAGGATTGCACAATTCCCGACTTGTGCCTTGGATCATTGTCTTGGAACAACCGAAATTGGTTGCTAACACCCAGTTTTTCAGTGCTTTGCAGCAAATTGTTTTTGGGTACATCAAGGTACTTTGTTTGGTCCATTGTTTCCTCAATAAACTTTAAATTTCTGACTCCGGCTGCGGACATGGAGGCCCAAACTATCACATTACCACCACCATGCTTCACAGTAGCTTTGAGGTTCTCCTTGTTTTGCTCAGTGGTTGCCTTGCGCCAGACATATGACATTCCGTCGGAGCCAAAAATGTTAAACTTGGACTCGTCCGCAAAAATAACCGTATTCTAGAACGCGGATGGCTTTCCCACATGCTCTTTGGCAAAGGCAAATCGGCTTATTGTATTTTTTTTGGAAATGAATTGTTTCCTACGAGCTACTCGGACCCTGAAATCATGGTCGCGAAGCACTCGTCGGACGGATTCAGCACTACATGACTTCCTTAATTCACGATGAACTTCAGTAACCAATTTTGGAGCGGAAATCTTTGTGTTTGCTTTCACTTTCCTTACAATGTATCGTTCGTCGGATACGGTGAAAATATTGTTTGGCGCATTTCTCCTCTTATTTTCTACCCGATTTTCGTGTAGGAAGCGCTCAATTATGTGCTGCACTGTAGAGACACTCAAATTCACACTTTCTAAATTTTTCGAACACTTTGTCCTTTTTTAGAGTGGTTTAATACCAATTCGCTGTTCAATTGTGGTGCGATGACTCATTTTACAATTTTAACTCATTTTGGCACTTCAGCTTACAAGATCTTGCTAAAAATTACTAAAGCCAATGTCGAAACACAATCAAAAATTCAAGAAACGAAAACAACACAGATTAACTCCGCGAGAAATAGAAGTTTATTCGCATTGAAGTGTCTGTATCAAATAAGCTGTGAGCTGCAATTTTTCTGCGCCAGTGGTATTTCTCTTCTAAGGGACGCCGAGGAATATTGCTGGAACATTTTTGGTTTGCATTGTATTTGTTGAACATGCATCTAGTCAAATACGTTTAAATTTTTTGAATAGGGTTCTCAATTTCAAAGTTACAGTGATTTGCATTTTTAAAAAGTTACTGTATCAAATAAGCTGTGAGCCACTGTATACATGAACACAACCACTCTTTGTCCTAACCTGACGATACCTGAAGGATTATATCTTGCCAATAACTGGTTTAGCCACGTTGAAGTTATCAACACCTCTGACAAAGATATAGACTTGCTCGTCGAACAATCGATTAAAGTTTTGAAATTCAACAATGACAACTTCGCCGAAGTTTACAATTTTGACATTAGCTATGATCTTAGCTTACAAACTCAGGAAAAAACCCCAAAAAATATTGAACACCTACTTCGAACCTCTTCTCCTCGAAATCCAATCAGCCTTAAATAATAACATACCAATGTAATTAAAGCCAAAAGAGACCTGTTTACCGAAGTGTGCTTAAAAGCATTTCTAACAGGCCTTAAAGAGCCAATGGGCTCAATCATCCGTGCCATGAGACCTGAATCACTACCAATTGCTCTATCCTTTTGCCTCAAAGAACAAAACGTATTTTATGTTAAGTCTCAAACAAATTATAGAAATCAACACCAACATTTTAAACAATTACCAAATAGTCCTACATTTTATCCTAATAATCAGAAACAACCATACACTTTCGGAAATATTCAAAGCAGGAAACCATTTTATAATCAACAAAGTACACCTAATAATATACAACCTCAAAGACAAATCAATAATCAACGACTACCCCCACCCGAACCAATGGACGTTAGTTCGGGATACACACACTTAAAATCTCCATCTGGAAGACTACATAATAATAATAACATTCACAGATTTCCTCCGAATCAACACCAACTTTACACGATTGACAAGACCACCTAAATTTACGGTTGAAGAACTTTTTTACGTAAACGAAGCCAATCAATTTGATGCCCCTCAGAACCACCTTTACCAACGGAATTTGGATCAATATTATGATCAGAGCGTTTTCCAAGAAAAGCAAACATATCCGACTATAGAAGATACACAAAATTTTTAGCCAGAAGCCTCGAAAACCCTACAGGATACATAGACATTAATAAACATGGGTCAATTTTACCATACATTAGTATATCATCCCCATTCGGTCGCCCATTACGTTTCCTTATTGACACTGGAGCATCATCCTCATTCCTTAATCCGGAATTCGCACTGCCCGATAATATAATAGAAATAAGCCCAATTACGATTAACACCATAATCAAAAAACACGCAATAAACAGGGCAACATACTTACCAAATTTCTATAAGTCTAAACAGCCTGGGAAATGAAATTTCTCCTCTTCAAATTTCACGGCTACTTCGACGGTCTCCTTGGACTCGACATTCTTGCAACATTAGGTGCAAAAGTAGACCTATCAAATAGAACACTCATCACAAATAAATCTGTAATCACTTTAAACTTTAAACCTAACTTCTCATCAAATAAATATACTGTCCCTCCCCATTCAAAAATAACAGCCAAGCTACCTGTAGATGACAAGAATGGAGATATACAGTGGCTCACAGCTTATTTGATACAGTGCTTCTTTAAAAAATTAAGTTGCAGTAACTCAAAACATAATAACAATATCAAAAAAAATTGAACACCATTTTGAAGAAAAATGTTAGTTGTTTATTAAACAAGTTTATATTTGTTACAAAGTTGATGTTTTACATCTTAAAAAACAAAAAACTAAAAGTAATAACAAATTTCATGTCACAGCTTATTTGATACAGTTTGATGAAACATTAAAATTGTTGTTAATTATGAGGTTTCCAGTTGATTTCAATACTTCGTATGATAGCCCTTATCCTTAAGCAGAGCCAGGAGCCTATTCGCTATTGAGTCGACGAGGTTTTTTGTGATGTCAGGAGTAATTTTTTGACATTCCTCTAGCAATGCTTTCTTCAGGTCTTGTTTATTAGAAATCTTGTGTTTTCTAATGTTGTTATCCAACAAAGTCCACAGATTCTCAATGACGTTCATATCTGGTGACTGCGCCGGTGGAGACATCAAATGAGGGCAATCCGAAATTGGCCAGGATTGCACAATTCCCGACTTGTGCCTTGGATCATTGTCTTGGAACAACCGAAATTGGTTGCTAACACCCAGTTTTTTAGTGCTTTGCAGCAAATTGTTTTTGGGTACATCAAGGTACTTTGTTTGGTCCATTGTTTCCTCAATAAACTTTAAATTTCTGACTCCGGCTGCGGACATGGAGGCCCAAACTATCACATTACCACCACCATGCTTCACAGTAGCTTTGAGGTTCTCCTTGTTTTGCTCAGTGGTTGCCTTGCGCCAGACATATGACATTCCGTCGGAGCCAAAAATGTTAAACTTGGACTCGTCCGCAAAAATAACCGTATTCTAGAACGCGGATGGCTTTCCCACATGCTCTTTGGCAAAGGCAAATCGGCTTATTGTATTTTTTTTGGAAATGAATTGTTTCCTACGAGCTACTCGGACCCTGAAATCATGGTCGCGAAGCACTCGTCGGACGGATTCAGCACTACATGACTTCCTTAATTCACGATGAACTTCAGTAACCAATTTTGGAGCGGAAATCTTTGTGTTTGCTTTCACTTTCCTTACAATGTATCGTTCGTCGGATACGGTGAAAATATTGTTTGGCGCATTTCTCCTCTTATTTTCTACCCGATTTTCGTGTAGGAAGCGCTCAATTATGTGCTGCACTGTAGAGACACTCAAATTCACACTTTCTAAATTTTTCGAACACTTTGTCCTTTTTTAGAGTGGTTTAATACCAATTCGCTGTTCAATTGTGGTGCGATGACTCATTTTACAATTTTAACTCATTTTGGCACTTCAGCTTACAAGATCTTGCTAAAAATTACTAAAGCCAATGTCGAAACACAATCAAAAATTCAAGAAACGAAAACAACACAGATTAACTCCGCGAGAAATAGAAGTTTATTCGCATTGAAGTGTCTGTATCAAATAAGCTGTGAGCTGCAATTTTTCTGCGCCAGTGGTATTTCTCTTTTAAGGGACGCCGAGGAATATTGCTGGAACATTTTTGGTTTGCATTGTATTTGTTGAACATGCATCTAGTCAAATACGTTTAAATTTTTTGAATAGGGTTCTCAATTTCAAAGTTACAGTGATTTGCATTTTTAAAAAGTTACTGTATCAAATAAGCTGTGAGCCACTGTATACATGAACACAACCACTCTTTGTCCTAACCTGACGATACCTGAAGGATTATATCTTGCCAATAACTGGTTTAGCCACGTTGAAGTTATCAACACCTCTGACAAAGATATAGACTTGCTCGTCGAACAATCGATTAAAGTTTTGAAATTCAACAATGACAACCTCGCCGAAGTTTACAATTTTGACATTAGCTATGATCTTAGCTTACAAACTCAGGAAAAAACCCCAAAAAATATTGAACACCTACTTCGAAAAATTGTTGTTAAAAAATTGTTGTTAATTATGAGGTTTCCAGTTGATTTCAATACTTCGTATGATAGCCCTTATCCTTAAGCAGAGCCAGGAGCCTATTCGCTATTGAGTTGACGAGGTTTTTTGTGATGTCAGGAGTAATTTTTTGACATTCCTCTAGCAATGCTTTCTTCAGGTCTTGTTTATTAGAAATCTTGTGTTTTCTAATGTTGTTATCCAACAAAGTCCACAGATTCTCAATGACGTTCATATCTGGTGACTGCGCCGGTGGAGACATCAAATGAGGGCAATCCGAAATTAGCCAGGATTGCACAATTCCCGACTTGTGCCTTGGATCATTGTCTTGGAACAACCGAAATTGGTTGCTAACACCCAGTTTTTTAGTGCTTTGCAGCAAATTGTTTTTGGGTACATCAAGGTACTTTGTTTGGTCCATTGTTTCCTCAATAAACTTTAAATTTCTGACTCCGGCTGCGGACATGGAGGCCCAAACTATCACATTACCACCACCATGCTTCACAGTAGCTTTGAGGTTCTCCTTGTTTTGCTCAGTGGTTGCCTTGCGCCAGACATATGACATTCCGTCGGAGCCAAAAATGTTAAACTTGGACTCGTCCGCAAAAATAACCGTATTCTAGAACGCGGATGGCTTTCCCACATGCTCTTTGGCAAAGGCAAATCGGCTTATTGTATTTTTTTTGGAAATGAATTGTTTCCTACGAGCTACTCGGACCCTGAAATCATGGTCGCGAAGCACTCGTCGGACGGATTCAGCACTACATGACTTCCTTAATTCACGATGAACTTCAGTAACCAATTTTGGAGCGGAAATCTTTGTGTTTGCTTTCACTTTCCTTACAATGTATCGTTCGTCGGATACGGTGAAAATATTGTTTGGCGCATTTCTCCTCTTATTTTCTACCCGATTTTCGTGTAGGAAGCGCTCAATTATGTGCTGCACTGTAGAGACACTCAAATTCACACTTTCTAAATTTTTCGAACACTTTGTCCTTTTTTAGAGTGGTTTAATACCAATTCGCTGTTCAATTGTGGGGCGATGACTCATTTTACAATTTTAACTCATTTTGGCACTTCAGCTTACAAGATCTTGCTAAAAATTACTAAAGCCAATGTCGAAACACAATCAAAAATTCAAGAAACGAAAACAACACAGATTAACTCCGCGAGAAATAGAAGTTTATTCGCATTGAAGTGTCTGTATCAAATAAGCTGTGAGCTGCAATTTTTCTGCGCCAGTGGTATTTCTCTTTTAAGGGACGCCGAGGAATATTGCTGGAACATTTTTGGTTTGCATTGTATTTGTTGAACATGCATCTAGTCAAATACGTTTAAATTTTTTGAATAGGGTTCTCAATTTCAAAGTTACAGTGATTTGCATTTTTAAAAAGTTACTGTATCAAATAAGCTGTGAGCCACTGTATACATGAACACAACCACTCTTTGTCCTAACCTGACGATACCTGAAGGATTATATCTTGCCAATAACTGGTTTAGCCACGTTGAAGTTATCAACACCTCTGACAAAGATATAGACTTGCTCGTCGAACAATCGATTAAAGTTTTGAAATTCAACAATGACAACCTCGCCGAAGTTTACAATTTTGACATTAGCTATGATCTTAGCTTACAAACTCAGGAAAAAACCCCAAAAAATATTGAACACCTACTTCGAACCTCTTCTCCTCGAAATCCAATCAGCCTTAAATAATAACATACCAATGTAATTAAAGCCAAAAGAGACCTGTTTGCCGAAGTTTGCTTAAAAGCATTTCTAACAGGCCTTAAAGAGCCAATGGGCTCAATCATCCGTGCCATGAGACCTGAATCACTACCAATTGCTCTATCCTTTTGCCTCAAAGAACAAAACGTATTTTATGTTAAGTCTCAAACAAATTATAGAAATCAACACCAACATTTTAAACAATTACCAAATAGTCCTACATTTTATCCTAATAATCAGAAACAACCATACACTTTCGGACATATTCAAAGCAGGAAACCATTTTATAATCAACAAAGTACACCTAATAATATACAACCTCAAAGACAAATCAATAATCAACGACTACCCCCACCCGAACCAATGGACGTTAGTTCGGGATACACACACTTAAAATCTCCATCTGGAAGACTACATAATAATAATAACATTCACAGATTTCCTCCGAATCAACACCAACTTTACACGATTGACAAGACCACCTAAATTTACGGTTGAAGAACTTTTTTACGTAAACGAAGCCAATCAATTTGATGCCCCTCAGAACCACCTTTACCAACGGAATTTGGATCAATATTATGATCAGAGCGTTTTCCAAGAAAAGCAAACATATCCGACTATAGAAGATACACAAAATTTTTAGCCAGAAGCCTCGAAAACCCTACAGGATACATAGACATTAATAAACATGGGTCAATTTTACCATACATTAGTATATCATCCCCATTCGGTCGCCCATTACGTTTCCTTATTGACACTGGAGCATCATCCTCATTCCTTAATCCGGAATTCGCACTGCCCGATAATATAATAGAAATAAGCCCAATTACGATTAACACCATAATCAAAAAACACGCAATAAACAGGGCAACATACTTACCAAATTTCTATAAGTCTAAACAGCCTGGGAAATGAAATTTCTCCTCTTCAAATTTCACGGCTACTTCGACGGTCTCCTTGGACTCGACATTCTTGCAACATTAGGTGCAAAAGTAGACCTATCAAATAGAACACTCATCACAAATAAATCTGTAATCACTTTAAACTTTAAACCTAACTTCTCATCAAATAAATATACTGTCCCTCCCCATTCAAAAATAACAGCCAAGCTACCTGTAGATGACAAGAATGGAGATATACAGTGGCTCACAGCTTATTTGATACAGTGCTTCTTTAAAAAATTAAGTTGCAGTAACTCAAAACATAATAACAATATCAAAAAAAATTGAACACCATTTTGAAGAAAAATGTTAGTTGTTTATTAAACAAGTTTATATTTGTTACAAAGTTGATGTTTTACATCTTAAAAAACAAAAAAACTAAAAGTAATAACAAATTTCATGTCACAGCTTATTTGATACAGTTTGATGAAACATTAAAATTGTTGTTAATTATGAGGTTTCCAGTTGATTTCAATACTTCGTATGATAGCCCTTATCCTTAAGCAGAGCCAGGAGCCTATTCGCTATTGAGTCGACGAGGTTTTTTGTGATGTCAGGAGTAATTTTTTGACATTCCTCTAGCAATGCTTTCTTCAGGTCTTGTTTATTAGAAATCTTGTGTTTTCTAATGTTGTTATCCAACAAAGTCCACAGATTCTCAATGACGTTCATATCTGGTGACTGCGCCGGTGGAGACATCAAATGAGGGCAATCCGAAATTGGCCAGGATTGCACAATTCCCGACTTGTGCCTTGGATCATTGTCTTGGAACAACCGAAATTGGTTGCTAACACCCAGTTTTTCAGTGCTTTGCAGCAAATTGTTTTTGGGTACATCAAGGTACTTTGTTTGGTCCATTGTTTCCTCAATAAACTTTAAATTTCTGACTCCGGCTGCGGACATGGAGGCCCAAACTATCACATTACCACCACCATGCTTCACAGTAGCTTTGAGGTTCTCCTTGTTTTGCTCAGTGGTTGCCTTGCGCCAGACATATGACATTCCGTCGGAGCCAAAAATGTTAAACTTGGACTCGTCCGCAAAAATAACCGTATTCTAGAACGCGGATGGCTTTCCCACATGCTCTTTGGCAAAGGCAAATCGGCTTATTGTATTTTTTTTGGAAATGAATTGTTTCCTACGAGCTACTCGGACCCTGAAATCATGGTCGCGAAGCACTCGTCGGACGGATTCAGCACTACATGACTTCCTTAATTCACGATGAACTTCAGTAACCAATTTTGGAGCGGAAATCTTTGTGTTTGCTTTCACTTTCCTTACAATGTATCGTTCGTCGGATACGGTGAAAATATTGTTTGGCGCATTTCTCCTCTTATTTTCTACCCGATTTTCGTGTAGGAAGCGCTCAATTATGTGCTGCACTGTAGAGACACTCAAATTCACACTTTCTAAATTTTTCGAACACTTTGTCCTTTTTTAGAGTGGTTTAATACCAATTCGCTGTTCAATTATGGTGCGATGACTCATTTTACAATTTTAACTCATTTTGGCACTTCAGCTTACAAGATCTTGCTAAAAATTACTAAAGCCAATGTCGAAACACAATCAAAAATTCAAGAAACGAAAACAACACAGATTAACTCCGCGAGAAATAGAAGTTTATTCGCATTGAAGTGTCTGTATCAAATAAGCTGTGAGCTGCAATTTTTCTGCGCCAGTGGTATTTCTCTTTTAAGGGACGCCGAGGAATATTGCTGGAACATTTTTGGTTTGCATTGTATTTGTTGAACATGCATCTAGTCAAATACGTTTAAATTTTTTGAATAGGGTTCTCAATTTCAAAGTTACAGTGATTTGCATTTTTAAAAAGTTACTGTATCAAATAAGCTGTGAGCCACTGTATACATGAACACAACCACTCTTTGTCCTAACCTGACGATACCTGAAGGATTATATCTTGCCAATAACTGGTTTAGCCACGTTGAAGTTATCAACACCTCTGACAAAGATATAGACTTGCTCGTCGAACAATCGATTAAAGTTTTGAAATTCAACAATGACAACTTCGCCGAAGTTTACAATTTTGACATTAGCTATGATCTTAGCTTACAAACTCAGGAAAAAACCCCAAAAAATATTGAACACCTACTTCGAACCTCTTATATGAATGAAGAAGAACGCAAAGCTCTTTTTAAAGTCTGTAGGAAGTACGACGACATTTTCTTTAGAGAAGGAGAAAAACTCACTTTCTCTAATAGCATAAAACATCGAATAAAGACATCAGACGAGGTACCAATTGTTACAAAAACCTACAGGTACCAACATATCCATATATGCGAAGTTCACAAACAAATAGGGGAAATGCTAGACCAATGTATTATTCGTCCCAGCTACTCACCTTGGAGCGCCCCAATCTGGATTGTTCAAAAAAAAACTAGATGCTAGCGGCAAGCAAAAATGGCGGCTTGTCATCGATTATAGGAAGCTTAATGAAAAAACCATAAGCGACCGATATCCAATCCCAAATATAGCGGAAATTCTAGATAAACTCGGAAAGTGCTTATATTTTTCTACTCTCGATCTGGCATCCGGATTTCACCAAATCAAGATGGATATACAAAAAACTGACAAGGATAAAAACGACAAGGATATACAAAAAACTTCATTTTGCGTAGAAGGCGGACACTATGAGTTCGTAAGAATGCCTTTCGGACTCAAAAACGCACCTGCCACCTTCCAACGAGTCATGGATAACGTCCTCAAAAAACTACAGGGTACGATATGTCTCGTCTATTTGGACGACATTATCATCTTTTCAACTTCTCTGCAGGAGCACATTGAAAACTTAGAGAAAATATTCCAAAGACTCCGTGAGGCAAACCTAAATTTTCAGCTAGAAACATCTGAATTTTTAAGACAAGAAATTGAATTCTTGGATCATATTGTTACAACTGAAGGCATAAAACCCAACCACAAGAAGATTCAAGTAATTAAAGAATTCTCAATCACTAAGACACGGAAGGAAATAAAATCATTTTTGGGCCTTTTAGGGTATTATCGTAAACTCATACAAGACTTTTCCAAAATTACTACACCTTTCACAGAATGCCTTAAGAAGGGCAAAGAAATTATTATTGACGAAAACTACATCAAAACTTTTCAAACATGTAAACAGCTCCTCATGAACGACCCCATCCTCCAGTACCCCGATTTTGAAAAACCTTTTATCTTGACCACTGATGCCAGCAATTTCGCTCTTGGTGCTGTTTTATCACAGGGCCCAATAGGAAATGACAAAGCAATATGTTTTGCGAGTAGAACGCTGCAAACGTCAGAAATAAATTATTCAACCATCGAAAAAGAGCTAGTTGCTATAGTATGGGCAGCAAAATACTTCCGCCCATATCTGTTTGGCAGAAAGTTTAAAATCATAACGCATCATAAACCTCTTACTTGGATTATGAACCTAAAAGACCCGAATTCACGTTTAGTCCGTTGGCGATTGAAATTAGAAGAATTTGAATACGAAGTACGCTATAAAAAAGGCACGCAAAACTCCAATGCCGACGCTTTAAGCAGAATTAAACCTGAAACAGGAATATCCAAAAAAATCGAAGCACATGTCAACGAAAGTACCGAGCAAACTTTACAAGAAGGAACCCCAATATCAACAATACATTCAGCTTCTGGAAACCTCAACGATGGAATACCAATTTCCGAAACACCTCTTAATGATTTTAATCTACAGATAATTTTCGAGAAAATAGACCACAATCCTTCCAAATCAGTCGAAGTGCCGTTTAAAAATAAGCAACGCCGCATCATCAAAATGTCCGATTTTACCAAGGAAAAATGACACAATTACTTACACGATTTGTGTTTCCAAACAAACTTTCAGCTATTTACACAGATGATGAAACATTTCGGATCATACAAGACACTTTTTCAAATTACTTTGCAAGAGGCAAAACGTACAGGTTGGTTAGATGTAAGGAAATCTTAACAGAAATCACAAGTAATGATAGTACTGAAACACTTTTACATTTAAAACGTACATATTATTTCCCCTATATGAAGAACAAAATCACTCAAATAATAAACAATTGTGAAACATGCCAAACCCTCAAATATGACAGACAACCACCGAAACCAAAATTCGAAAAAACTGAAATACCAACCAAACCATTAGACATCATTCATATCGATATTTATGCGATTAACAACAAATCAATTTTAACTATAGTAGACAAATTTTCAAAATTTCTGGCCGCATACACTCTGGAAACAAAAAATAGTATTAATATAATAAAACAACTCCGCAACTTCATGAGGCAACATGGTATTCCTAAGAAACTAGTGGCAGACCAAGGAACCGAATTAACCGCAAGTATATTTAAAGACTTTTGCAAACAATATGCTATAAATACACATTTCACATCCTTCCAACAAACCTCAAGCAATTCTACTGTAGAACGAGCACACTCCACTTTGACAGAAGCCTTTAGAATAATTGTAAAAAAAATTCAAAGAGAAAAATTTCGAAATCGATCATGATGATATTTTGGCGGAAGCGTTAGTCACATACAATAATGCAATTCACTCAACAACGACATTAACTTCTTACGAACTATTTTTCGGCCGAACTTACAAATTCGATAAAAACGTAAAATTTAATAATGAACATGAGTATTTGAAAAAACTTAATGAATTTTAGACTAAACTTTACCCTTCTATCAAAACCCAGATCGAAAGAGTTATGGATAAGTATTTAGTAAAAGCAAATGCCAATAGGAAAGATCCTAAAGACTCCAAGGAAAATGAACTAGTTTTTAGGAAAGAATCTAGACGAAACAAACTAACGCCTAGATTTAGTAAGCATTACGTGGGTAAGAACAGGAAAATAACCATCCTCACTAAAAACAACCGTAAAATCCACAAAGCTAGAATTAAGAAAAAAATTTCATACTGGCTACTGATAACCCACCACATAACGCAAACTCTTGGACACAAAATGGAAATACACCACCTGACTGAAGGACAAGGAATACTCCCACTTCAACTTGGACCCGCAAGAACCATACTTAACTACCACAACTTATTGCACATTGTTAAGCTAGATACGTACAAACAAACGATAGACAGAATTACAGAGACACTTAATACTCTAGACAAAACAGACGAAATATCAGATTCAGTTAAAATTACAAGTATTAAAATTGTAGAATTGAATGAAAAACTTTCCATATTAACCCCCAAAATTCGTAATAGAAGAGGTCTCATCAATAGTCTAGGAACAATAATTAAAACAATAATTGGAAACATGGATTCAAACGACGCAAAACTCTTGAATGAACAAATCGAACAATTGGCAGATAATCAATCGAATCTAAAATCAACATTAGACTCACAGACAATACTCAATAATCAAATGATGTCCCGATTCCAAAATATTACAAATCACATATTCTCAACAAAAGAATATCGAAAATTATTTAGCTCGCTTTCAGGAATCCATTCAAAACAGTATCGTAAGGAAAGACCACTTCATACATTTTCAAATCTTGAATCAAATCAATTCTAATATAGATCTTTTAATGAACCATATCAATAACATAGCGGAATCAGTACTACTAGCCAAACTTAACTTAATTCCCAGACACATTCTAAATCCAAAAGAACTCACAGAAATAAATAAAATCTTATTCGATCAACATTTAAAAGTAAAATCTGATGAACACATTTATGAACTCCTTGGGTTACAGGCCTCCTACTACCACTCCAATATCATTTTCAAAATCCGAATCCCCATTCTATCCAATCAAAATTATTCCTTTTATCATATTATCCCAATTCCAATCAATAAAACATATGAAATTTCCATACCGCCCTACATACTCCTCAACTCTAAAAACATTCAGTATTTCAACGAACAATGCCCATATATAGAAGGCATATACTATTGTAAAGAGTCCTTACACCAAGAAAACAGAGAAAAATCATTGTGCACCGGCCCATTGATGGATAACCAACATGCGAACTGCACCATAAAGAAAACACTCGTATCTACGTCAATTTCCGAGCCACAACCCAATTTCATCTTACTGATTAATACCCCGGAAACGATCATAGAATCAACATGCGAAATACGGAATCAAACTCTACAAGGAACTAACCTTATCCATTTTAGCGGCTGTGACGTAAAAATTAACGACATCATCTACCAAGGAAGCGCCAAAATTTATTGGGACACCGTTCACGTCCACCCATCTACAACTAGCAAAATTTTCCTCAGACCACAAATTGAGCAACTTAACCTTGAAAAATTACAAAAATATCATTTCAAAAATAAGAAGAACCTGAAAATCATGAACATCGAAGTAAAAAAACGAGATTTTGTTACTTACATCCCTTTGGCAATTATTGGAGCATCAGTGATCATCATAACAACCTATCTTCTCCGGAAAACGCAAACTAATTATACTTACGTCATATCTAAAAAGGATTCTTCCGTTCCGTCCACATCATGCTCCGAAATTATTCAGCTGTTATGGCCATCACTTCATACCAGGGCGGGAGGAGTTACGAGTACAACCCGTATTGAAGCAGCAAGCCATCGACATACTAGCAACATACAGTGCCGGTAAAAATGATAAGACACCCCATGTTTTTCAAGAAATCGTAAAATAACAAAACAATCCCAGGAAGCTGTGTATGTATCTGAGATTGCCGCACCACATTACGTTAACCTGGGTAATTAGCCGGGGATTTTTCGAATAACATACGGAGTAATTAAAGAAAGTTGAATTTCAGGTAGGTAAAAAAGATAAGACAGCAAGGAAACACCATTCTTTTTTTTCGGGTGTGAACGTTTGTTCTGTAAAGAATACGAAAAGTATTTAAAGAATTAGATTTGAATATTTTAAGGTGAGTTTTTACTAGTTTTGTGTTGTGGGCTCGTGACAATGGGTAGAGCAAAGCAGTTGACTGCCCAAGAAAGGAATATTATAAATAAATTACACGGCGAAGGAGAATCCATAACAGAAATTGCTCGAATTGTAATGCGAAGCAGATGTGCGGTCCGCAACTTTATTCGGAATCCAGAAAATTATGGCAAGAAGAAGTCAAAAGGGCGGCCAAGAGCAGTAAGTCCTCGGTCCGAACGAAGGATTATTCGATTAGCCTCTAATTCTACACTCACCGCACGACAAATCGCGGCAAAAGCGGTTGTTGAAACGAACATCAGAAATGTTCGAAACATTATCGCGCGAGCAAAGTATCTCAAACGCCGTAAATTGCAAAGAAAACCGTCTCTCAGCGAACAGCACAAAAGGGCCAGACTGGCATTTGCTGAAAGCCACTTGCGTTGGAAGAAAAAATGGCGTCGTGTTATTTTTACAGACGAAAAGAAATTTAATTTGGACGGACCCGTCGGTTTTAGCTATTATTTCCACGACATAAGGAAAGAAACGTGAGTTTCGAGCAAGAGACAGCATGGTGGCGGAAGTGTAATGGTTTGGGATGCTATAGCATACAACGGACGGTCAAACATTCGGTTTTTAACTGGAAAAATAAACAGCTTACGATATGTGGAAATGCTTCGTGAGGAGTTTGACAATAATTTGGCAGAAATCGCGGATCAACCGTTTATTTTTCAGCAAGATAATGCTGCAATTCACAATGCAAACGTTGTTAAACAGTATTTTCAACAGCAACAAATTGATGTTCTCGATTTCCGAGCAAGGTCTCCAGAACTAAATATAATCGAAAATTGTTGGGGTCAACTGACCCGAATCGTTTACGCTGAATCGAAACAATTTCAAGACACAAAGGAATTAGAAAAAGCTATTACCTCTGCATGGGCCCAGATTTCGAGAAAATATGTTCGAAAATTATATAAAAGTCTACCAAAAAGAATTATAGAAATTATAAAAAAGAAAGGAAGCTCAATAAAATATTAAAATATTACAAATAGTTGCGTTTCATTACTTTAATATTATTCTAAAATGGCACAAATGTAATGTGTCTTATCTTTTTTACCTGCCTGAAATTCAACTTTCTTTAATTACTCCGTATGTTATTCGAAAAATCCCCGGCTAATTACCCAGGTTAACGTAATGTGGTGCGGCAATCTCAGATACATACACAGCTTCCTGGGATTGTTTTGTTATTTTACGATTTCTTGAAAAACATGGGGTGTCTTATCATTTTTACCGGCACTGTACATGTGCCAGCTCAAATTCTATAATCGTAATTCAATCTTGTCAACATTTAAATTTAAATTCAGTAATAGCAATTAAAATCATTCACCTAGATATATCCGGCACATGTCAGCAGATCAGCATGAAATTTCCGATAAATTGAGAAATTGTAATTAGATTAAGTCAGTCTTTTGTAAGCTGGAGTAGAATCGAAATAAACTTATAGGAAAATATACATATCTTTAATTTTTTTTAACTCGAGACTCGGCGTAGCTCATTTTTCAAGTGATTTCGCAATAGATGTAGTATTATCACAAGGCCCAATAGGTAATAATCGCCCTATTTGCAATGCCAGCCGAACAATCAAAGACTCTGAAATTAATTACTCAACAGCAGAGAAAGAACTCCTGGCCATTGTGTAGGCTATGAAGTATTTCAGATCTTAATTATTCGAACGAAAATTCCAGATAATAGTCGACCACAAACCCCTTACGTGGTTAATGAACCGTAAAAACCGAATTCCAAACTAGTTCGATGGCGTCTTAAGCTTGAAGAATTTGACTACTAGCTTCAATATAAAACGTGTAACATGCAGAAAATTTCCATTCAAAAAATTCTACATGGCATGTTTCGACGCGCACTGTAGTGCCTTTGAAACACAACTATCTTTTTCATCAGAGTGTTTCTATGCCAACGGCAATGACGTCTGCGGGCCCAACAACAAAATTAGTACATCAAATAAATATTCAAACACAGAACACTAACTCTTCAACATATTAAAATGTGTTGGAATCGGAATATTTCTTGGAGGAGTCATGTGTGAAGCTGTTTCTCTGTTATTGTTGTTCCATACAAAACTAATAAATACAAAATTTCACTTTTTCGAAATGATGTGCTTTTTTCACACCTGTTATCATTAGCATAAATTCACACGCTAACTGAATTTGTATACAGAAGTTTTTATTTTCAAAAACAAACAAGTTGTCTCAGTTCATTACCATTGCAACTCGCTGACGCAATCGCCCCGGCGTCTCACATACAAACTGCTTTTCATTTCGTGACTAACCTAAGTTCATTAGCCTCAGTGAGGTAGTAGAAATGGAATGCCCATAAGGTTAACATTGAAGGGGATGGTAGTAATTTTTTAGCTACTCATTGTCAAATCTGGTCAAATCCAAGTAGTTTCCCTCAAATTTGACAATTAGATCAAAATGGCGGAAAGGCAACTTTAACATGCTTTTTGCGCGAGAGGATTGAAGGGGCTAATGGTGGAAAGTTATACGGTCCGTGTCCAGGGGCTGATTAACCTTGCTGCTCCGATTCTGATGCATATTGAAATTTTATTCATATCCACATTTCAGCTCGTTTCCCGTCCGTTTGCATCTCACTTTCGCTTTCATAAATACATTATTATTGCTCCAGAATGCATCCAAGCTCCAAATCACTAAGTTCATTAGCCTTACTGCTCTAATTCTGATGCAAATTGAAATTTTATTTATATCCACGTTTCAGCTCGTTTTCCGTCCGTTTGCATCTCACTTTCGCTTTCATAAATACATTATCATTGCTTCGGAATGCTTTCAAGTTCCAAACCAATTCAAATGTATTCAAACGTTTATCGAAGATATAAATATCTTTCTGGAAACTGGTTCAGCAATGATCACTTTTTATTAATGCTCGAAGAACATTAGTATTAAAATCGATTCGGCCAAAAATTCATATTTCCATATATATATATATATATATATATATATATATATATATATATATATATATATATATATATATATATATATATATATATATATATATATATATATATATATATATATATATATATATATATATATATATATATATATATATATATATATATATATATATATATATATATATATATATATATATATATATATAATATATATATATATATATATATATATATATATATATATATATATATATATATATATATATATATCATAATCCAAAAATTTCAGTGAGACAATCTCGGGAACGCACCATCCGATTGAGCGGAAACTTTCAGAATACATTGATGTACATGCAGAATAGGTCCAAATTTAATTAAATGTCAATTATTGTTAACCCTTTGGCACCGGCGGCCATTTTAGTGGTATTTTTAATATACCTATTATTCCGTACACAAATAATTTTTGCGAAAATAAAGCTGACGAAATAAGTTTGGAACGTGTTTTAAATAAGAATCGGATAATGGTTTGAAATTTTTTTAACCCCATGTGTGCGCTAGGTGCCTAAAAAAAAAACGGGAAAATTTGAAAATGTTTAAATTGCGATAACTTTTGACTTTTAGCCCTATAACTTTTTATTCAGCCGTTCGATTTTGACGAAATTCACATAGTAGCTGAACTTTACTTTAAACCACGTTTGAGGTTTTAAACCACGGTCGGAACTGTCAGCTATGATAATTTTTGTGCCTTAAATTTTGAAAATTCGTTAAAGAAAATAAAGCTATTTGCCTTATAGCTTCCAGTACGGTCATTGAATCATTACGAAATTCAAATGGCAAATTCAACTTATTGTAGGCAATATTCAGTAGAAATTAGTGTGTCATAGGGTTGCCAGCTATGGTCGTTTTTGTACTTTTTGGCTTACCTTTAGTAAGCGATTTTATCATAGAATATTCAAATCGTAATGATCTTATAGTGAAAATCAACATCAAATATTAAGATCTAGACACTTTGAAAACTTTTGCAAATGGTAATCCTAAATTTCTTTGCATCCATATAACTTCCAATGCAGTCATTGGGTCAATACAAAATTCGCACACCAGGTTGACTACAACGTAAGGCAGATGCGACAAATGTTTTGCTACGGTGCTAGCAAAGGGTGCTTAATGCTTGCATTAAGGATTTTCATCGCAAACATTTGCAATGAAAATAAGTAAACATTGTTTAAATTTTCTAACTTCTGGACATTTTTCGATGAAGTCCCCAAAATTAAAATTAGCTTAGATTCTATTATTACTTAGGATGAATTAGATTTAAGTAGGAAAAGTAAGTAGTGGTAGAATACACACTCAAAATCTCCACAAATCCTCTACTGTTCTTCGAACACTAGTGTTTCTCGCGGTTCTAATGCGCTAGGGTTTTTTGTTTTCTCATTGATATCGATTTTAAAATTTGCACACTAATTCAGCGTAGTAGTCTTACGAGACAAGTTTCAGACAAAACAATACTAGACACACAATCCTGTTAAGCAACGGGGGATCCCAGGTATCTTATCACATGACGCATACTTGTGACAAAAACCTAAAAACGTATTCTTGTACGATATCGAGTATATGAGCTCCTCGCACTCATTGCGATCCAAGAAAAAAATGAACACATACACGAATTGGCAATTATGGGGGAATATTCTCACGGTAACCAAGAAAATTGAGCACACACACACGAACTGGCGAATATGGAGGAATATTCTCACGGTAAACAAGAAAATTGAGTACACACACACATGAACTGGCGAATATAAAGGAATGTATGCCCATCCTCTCATGGTAAATAAGAAAAATTGAGTACACACACACGAACTGCCAAATATGGGGGAATATTCTCACGGTAAACAGGAAAATTGAGTACACACACACGGACTGGCAAATATGGGGGAATGTATGCCCTTCCTCTCACGTTAAACAAGAAAAATTGAGCACACACACACGACTGGCGAATATGGGGGAATATTCTCACGGTAAACAAGAAAATTGAGTACAGACACGCACGAACTGGCGAATATGGGGGAATATATGCCCATCCTCTCACGGTAAACAAGAAAAATTGAGCACACACACACGAACTGGCGAATATGGGGGAATGTATGCCCCTCTTCTCACGGTAAACAAGAAAAATTGAGCACACACACACGAACTGGCAAATATGGGGGAATATTCTAACGGTAAACAAGAAAATTGAGTACACTCACACACGTACTGGCGAATATGGGGGAAAATATGCCCGTCCTCTCACGGTAAACAAGAAAAATTGAGCACACATACACACGCACACACACTGCTTGTAACCAGAACGAGATGGCCAAAAACCAGACAGTAGATTCAATTCGAAAAAGTTGGCTCTTTGAAGCTTAAAGCTGGCTCTTTGAAGCTTAAAGCTGGCTCTTTTAGGGTGGCTCCTGTCCCGCACGCGCATAATGCTTTTTAGTTAGAAAAGCCCCACCCTTACTACTCCACCCCAGCTGCAGCGAGCTAGCAAAGCGGCACCCCAGCATCCGTCGGGGTTGGTTGAAGGGTACTCCGTTAATGCGGACGAGGGGCCTTCACGGCCATATCTACGGTACCCTGCTCTCGGGGTAATTCTTTTTTTTTTTATTTGAATATGTTTCTTGGATGGCATAAGCCATTCCACACTTGTTGTACCTTAGCCATCTTGGTTCCGGGCTTCGGTCTGGTTCTAAATTGTTCTAAGACCACACACTCTCCAACACACTTATTTGCTACAAATGGCGCCCAACGTGAGGCCCGAAACTCGTTTTGAGTAAAGCACAAATAGTATATGAGTTCCGACTCATACTCCCCTTAGACTTTACGTCTTTAATCCTAATTTATCCATTTTCAATCGCCTCCCTTGCGATTTAATACTACTTCGTTTGAGAGAACAAGCCCTTGAAACAAGACATGCAGAGCTCACTCTTCCTTTTAGCGACAAAAATCCTTTTCAATCCTATTCTTTTAGCTTTTTTCCCTTCTTTTGGCAAGCTTCCCATTGTGTTTGGAGCTTGTTGGCTTTGGGTGCGACCCGGAGGTAGGCCATGGATAACAGGTTTTGGATGTTTACTGCCAATCCTGGGCCCCTGCCCCACTCTATGTCGGGAAGCTATCCCAAACTATTTTTACTTGTTGCTTTGACCCAGGTTCGGCTTTTGGCTCGGGTTTGGTTCAAGCTGTGGTGGATTACGTAGGGTTGGCGTGGCGCCGCCTACACGTCCCAGCAGCTTGGCCAGACTTGGACCATTGGCTGGATCTGAGTCAAACGGCAACATTGTTGTTTTTTGATCTCCTTTCTGGGAATTTCGTTGGAGGCGGACAGACCTCTTAAATGGACGTTCTCACTTAAAAAGCAACCCTAGGTATTATATCTCATTAAAATTTCATATTCATTCTCAAAATTCTAAATTTTTATTCAACCTTAACTTTCGATAATTAATCACTTCTTTGTAAAAATATCATCACCTTTTGTAAAAGCCAGCCAGCCAGCGGACCTGCAAAAGGGAGATCGGACCAGGTCTTGCTTGATAAGAAAGCCTAATTTGCAAATTTAATGTTCCTTAAACATTTGAACAAGTTTGGTGCCAACAGTCGTTCAACTCCGCTCAGGCTATACATATTACGAAGTGTGAGCACAGATTCCACGTACAATGCCTAGAGCAATGGCTGCAAGACCACTTAGATTTTCTTCTTTACCGTGGGCTCTTGAGCCTTCCCTTGGGCGCTGGACAAGCCCCCCCCCCTGCTACAGCAGCTATGCCGCGAGGGGCTTGACCGAAGACACAACGGACGAAGGTAACAAACCGGGGAATGCAGAGGCAAGAAATTGACATGAGGGACTTCGACATACAAGACCAGAATGGGGCGGAAAGATTCGTTCAGTCACCTGGCCCGTCGTCGAAAGTGTCCCCAATCTCAGACATTCCTTCTGAAACCGCCGGAGTGCGCTTTCTAGTGCACCGTGAGATAGGTGGTTTAAAACAGCAAATTTCAGAACTTCAGAGCGGCATGCGCGCGATGTTAGAGCACATGGCTGAGCTAACCCTTCCGTGACAATCTGGAAGCGTGGCGTCGCCTAGACTTAACCCTCGGGCGCAGTCGTTCGTGCCCGTGCAAAGGCCTTATCCACCCCACACCCTTCGTGGTAATATGTACAATTTCACCACGTTAAGGTGGCCAGCATCATTAGTTGATGGGGTCTGAAGTTTTCAGGACGAGAGTTTTCGTTATCAGTGGAGGTTTTCATCTATCAAATTGCTGCTCTTACGAGAAACACCTTAGGCGGAAATTTCAACACCCTGTGTCAGCATAACCACCTCTTGCTGACTGGACCAGCTGCGGATTGGTTTTGGCGATTCCACCAGACTCGACGCGATTTCAGTTGGCGAGATTTTGAGTGGGCCCTGAACGATCATTGAATGAAACATTCGATGATCTCTGCGCTGATGTATACAAGCAGTTCGAATGCTCCATCAGGCCTTCCTCCGTGTGGAGAACTTCGAAATGGAGTTAAGGGGCCGACGCCGATCATCCCATTGGACGAACGCCGCAGAGAAATTGTTGGAAAAAGACCCGCTGGACACCTATGAGAACTCTCCTGAAGAACATGAAGTGGAAGCCATCACGGTCTTGCCTACTTGCTGGAATTGCAAGAAAGTGGGACATCGCTTTGACGACTGTATGGAAGCCAGAACCATCTTTTGCTAAGGCTGCGGGAAGGCAGACACAAACAAACCCAACTGCACGAACTGCCAATCAAAAAACGTACCGCAGGGAGCGCGGAACAAGACCTCACACCTCTCCCATAGTATGCAACTTCCACCACGCTCCAGCAGGTAGACAGGACGAGTGACGTGACACCAAATTCCCTCAGCCCAGCTGCTAATGATGCTGGAATCATGTACCACATGCAAGACCACCAAAGCCCATTTACATCCCCTTCGTCCACATGTACCACATCCCCTTCGTCCACGACGCTTCAGTCCGTACCCGAGCGCATGTTCCAACGCTTGTACGTAGACATCATCGGCCCCTACCCTAGGTCCAAATCTGGTCACCTTGGAGCACTCATCGTTCTTGACCACCTCTCACGCTTTCCACTTATTGAGCCGCTTCGTAAATTCACTGCAAAGGCAGTAGTGGAAATTCTCAGGAACAGGGAATTTCACCTATTCGGAGTCCCCAAAACAATTATTTTGGACAATGGTGTCCAATTTCGATCGTCTCTATTCAAAACTTTTCTCGATGAATTCGGTGTCGGCCACACTTTCAACGCCGTATATTCCCCTCAGGCAAACGCTTCAGAACACCTCAATAGATCCATCTTGGCTGCCATCCGTGCATATTTGTATCCTGCTCAAAAGGAATGGGACTCTTAATTATCCGATATTTCATGTGCACTGCGGTCATCCCCTCATTCTACCATTGGGACCTCCCCGTACATAGCAGTTTTCGACCAGCCCATGGTAACCCATGGGAAGATATATGCCCTCCTCCGTCAACCTAACCTCCTGGAGGAGCCCAAAAACACGCTGGCCCATTCTGATCAACTCGCACTTCTTCGGCAAACCATCCGCATTCTCACGAACCACGCCCAGTCTCGAGTTGCCAAGGCCTATAATTTTCGTTCCCGATTGGTTTCATACCAACCTGGCGAAATGGTCTACATGCGCAACTTCCGCATTACAATGCAAAGCTGGACCAGAAGTTCTTACCTGGTAATTAAGAAGATCGGCGGTGCTTATAACCAGTTAGCCGATCAAAATGGACGATCAGTGGGCGTCTTTCATGCGAAAAACATCACCAAGTGATACACCCACTAAGATCACCCGTTCACGATCTGCTACCAAATTTTATTTGAAGATCTTCCATTTGTGCCTATTTCAGATGTCACTCCTGGCCCAATTTAGAAGTATCCAATGATGTTCACCAAGTTCACTATTTCCTCCTCCATACATACTTCCACCATTAACCTAGTATACGTTGGTCACGACATCTCTTCTCATTACATCTATTTGTTTCCTTGATCACATTATTCACGTTCCTTTTCATAATGGATTGGATAGTAAAAGGCATGATGACCTGTTCACGTCATTGCCCTTCATAGATTGCATCCATCCTTCAGCTCTTTCCACGCATTTGCCATTGTGGAAAGACCTGTGTTGTAGCATGCAGAAATTTCCCATCCAAAATTTCTGCAAGGCATATTTCGACGCGCACTGTAGTGCTCTTAAGAACACAACTATTATTCAGTCGGACTTACTGTGACTTGTTGTTCGATTTGAAAAATAACAAGTTACAGTTAGTCCGATTTGACGTTGCTTGTTTCTATATGCGAGGCGTGCGAAATTTAACGGGATCGGATTTGCGCTCGCCTCGAAACAAAGCTCGAGACAGTCTTTGTTCGGTCGTGATGGCAGGAGCCCGTGCTTGAGTCAGGCGTGGAGAACGCGTGGGATAGAGTAGCACCCTAAGATTTGCTAGTTCAAAAAACGAGTGTAAAACCCCTGAAACCAAGTGATTGTACCCCAACATTTTAAGTGAAGGTTATGGTGTCTCACCCAGTAACAATTTATGTTGATCTGTAGTGGAAAAAATAACAAAAACAAAGAATATGAATTAAGTTCCCCAGCCCAGACGGTGATTGGACTGAATATGCACGATGGTCACATCTTTGTATTAAATGGATGTGGTCGAAATTAATTAATAAATAAAAATATGTAATTGTTTTGCTGCGACAGTTAAACCACACGTGGGAGTGCATATTTAAATCAACAACGATGCGTCAGCATGTTGAGCGGGTCGTTAGTAGAATTGAAGTTCGATAAAACCTTAACGTCATTACAATTATACTTTCGGATAATGGTAGTGTTCCGTGAAAATCAAATTACCAAGGCGGTGATTGTTACTTCCTTATATTAACTACAAAGAAAAAAAAACCAAAGCGTTTGAGTGACTGTTGCATACGGATCTATGGTTTGTATGACATATGTGAGATGTGCAGTTTAGCGAAGCCGTTGGACAAAGGGATGCCTTATGATTTGGCCACTTACACCCATGTTGGATGGGTTTGCACTCTCAGGTGCCAATGGGTAAGCGTCTTGTTCGTTTCTTAATTCACGAGCGTTCGCATGTCAACAACGTATTTGTCATTTTTACGGCAGGTATGGAGATTCATGGTGCTGCAGTTGCGGTTAAGTTGGAACTGATTACGACCGCTGACCTGGAGCTTAATGACACTACATACTATATGCGATTCGAATTAAGATTTCACTCTCAGATTCCAAGGATGTCGCATTGCTTTCACTTTGGCAAATGTTGGACTAGAGGACTGCAAATTTTGTTAGCGCAGTTGTTTCGAACCGGCCAAAATAGAGGAATGTGTTGACATTGCTGAGCTGGTCGTTTTAACATTTTTACTAATGTTCGAAGAAGAATATATATATGTATACATATATATATATATATATATATATATATATATATATATATATATATATATATATATATATATATATATATATATATATATATATATATATATATATATATATATATATATATATATATATATATATATATATATATATATATATATTTATATATATATATATATATATATAAATATATATATATATATATATATATATATATATATATATATATATATATATATATATATATTTATATATATATATATATATATATATATATATATATATATATATCTTTAACATTTAACCCTTTAGCGCCTTTAACCCTTTGGCGCCGGCGGCCATTTAAGTGATATTTTTAATATACCTATTATTCCGTACATAAATTATTTTTGCACAAAAAAAGTTGACGAGATAAATTTCGAACGTGTTTTACATGTGAGTCAGATAATGTTTTGGAATTTTTTAACCCCATGTGTGCGCTGGGTGCCTAAAAAGAGTGTTGCAAAAGGATGGCAACGCGAATGAAAAATAAACACATTCACTTGATCAATACATTAATTTTTATTTTCTATTCTTCAAACGCAGTTTAATTCGCACACGCTCGTTTTGCTCTGTTGAAATAAGGAAATCGCGCTCACTCCGTTTACTGCGATCGATGCTGGTCGACTCATTCTTTTCGTTGTTTCCTCGTATTCTCGAAGGCTATGGCGCTGCCGTGTGGTCCTGATTCCAACACGTGTTCCCACCGAGCTGTTAATAGTGTTGCAGTTCGGTACATTCCCAAAGACCGCAAGAAACCGGAAGATTGATACCTTACTGATCGTCTAGTTCAACAGGGAGGATGCACAACTTTTGAATTGCTCGTGTTAATCTGGTGGTGGATGTTCTCACCACCGCACTTCTCACTAGACCATCGGCACCTTTGACGACCTCTACTACTCGCCCCATCACCCAGTAAGTGGGTGGCACGTCTTCGTCGCGAATAAGTACTAATCTGCCCACTTGCAGGTTTTTTTGCTCAGTCCGCCACTTCTTTCGCCCCTGCAATGACACTAAGTACTCACTCTGCCACCGCCTCCAAAAAGCCTTTGTCATTTGCTGAAGTCTTCGCCATGCCTTTAAGCTGCTCTCCGGTATATATTCGTCGCATCTTGGAAGCGTCTGAATTAACGCTTCTCCTACCAGGAGATGGCCTGGGGTCAATGCTCCTATGTCACTCGGATCATCGCTTAGCGCGCTGATGGGACGAGAATTCAGACATGCCTCAATATTTACTAGCACAGTGCACAGCTGCTCATAAGTGAGGGTCTGCTTGCCAATTATGCGCTTGAGATGAAATTTCATCGATTTGACCGCAGCCTCCCACAATCCACCCTGATGAGGGGCCGCAGGAGTGATGAAACGCCATTCTGTGCCTAGAAGATTTAGTCGCTCTGCACACTCTTTACCCTGCCAAATACGCAGTATCTCTTTAAGCTCCTTATGCGCTCCAACAAAGTTCCGGCCATTATCACTGTACATTCTCGCACAGTGACCTCGTCGTCCAATAAAACGCCGAAAGCATGCTACGAACGCCTCCATAGTAAGGCTCGTTACCAAATCCAGATGAACTGCCCTTGATGCCATGCATACGAATACAGCTACATAGCCCTTAGCTAGCGTGACTCTTCCCGTCCTGCCTTGCCAAGCCTTTATGGTGATTGGTCCAGCAAAGTCCACCCCGGAATGTAGGAAAGGTTTTGAGGGGCGTAGTCGATCCCTAGGCAAGTCACCCATAAGTTGCTCCATGACCCGAGCGTCCATCCTTGCACAAGTGACACAGCCGTGCACCACTCTGCGAGCTGCATTTCGGAGACAGGGCATCCAATACCTTTGGCGCAGCTGCTGCATCATTAATTGGGGTCCTCCGTGTTTTGTTCTTCGGTATGCATCATGCAGAAGCAGCCAGCCTATCCTTGAGGATGCCGGTACGATGAGCGGGTGTTTTTGCCCATAACTGTAAATAGACTTGCCGATTCGCCCGCCGACGCGTAATAAGCCACTTTTATCCAAAACTGGCCTCAAAGAAGATATGATACTCTTCCCCGGTAAATTTTTTTGATCCGTATTGAGACACCGCATCTCATTTGCATACTCCGCTTTTTGAGACTGCCTAATCCAAAAATGCAAGGCTTCACTGCATTCGCTTGGAGAAGGAAGAGTGAATAACCGCCCTGTGTCTCGCTTTCTTCTTTGCCCTGCTCTCCCTTTCGCTCTTGATGTTTCGTATGAATAATTTTTGATGTTTCGTATGAAACACAATACATATAATGTTATTCGAAGTAGCTTAGATAAGTCACTATACCGGCAGATTAGCTCCATTAGCTCAAGGCTTGCTGCACAAATCTCGACGTTGCTCTTGGTAAGAAGTTCCTCCCTTACTCTTTCTTGCCATCCTGGGTCACTAAGTATTGGTTTCGGCCATGCGTCTTCGCTATCGCGCAGCCAACGTGGCCCATTCCACCATGCTGCGCTGGCCAACAGCTCACTTGGCAATGCTCCTCGGCTCAATATATCTGCTGGATTGTTCACTGTACTCACATGTGCCCACGCAGCAAAGTGTGTATGTGTTTGTATCCATGCTACACGATGTGCTACGTAAGGCTTCAGCTCATTTGGTTTATGCTGGATCCAATGCAGTACCACCGTAGAATCGCTCCACAGGAAACATTCTGTTCCTCTGAACTCACACGCCTCGCGCACTGCAGACAGCAGCTTGCCCAATAGTTCAGCCGCACATAGTTCTAGTCTTGGGATCGATACCGTCTTGACTGGAGCGACTTTACTCTTAGACACTAAGAGCCGCACGGTCACACCTTGTTTATTATGCACTCGCACAAAGATGACCGCTCCGTACGCTTTACTCGATGCATCGGCGAAACCATGGATCTGCATCCTCCACTGTGATGACGTGCCAATCCATCTTGGTATCCGAACCCTTTCTAACAATGAGAGCTCTTCTCGAAATCGCTCCCATCGTACAGCACAGTTTAATGGCACTTGCTCATCCCAGCCCATTTTCAGCTTCCATAAATCTTGCAATAATATTTTTGCCCAAACAATTGTTGGGCCCAGTAAGCCATTGGGGTCAAATAGGCGAGCAATTTGACCGAGAATGTGCCTTTTCGAAGTAACTGGGCCCTTATCTAACTCCCGCACGCCGAACGCCAATTCATCATCGTTTGTGAGCCACTTCATGCCAAGCACTTTGGCTTCTGATGACTCACTTAGTGAAACTTCCTGCCGCTCAGGCTCGTTTATCGCTCGAAGAACAGATTGATTATTCGACGCCCAATTTCGAAGTTCGAATCCTCCATTTAAAAGCATTTTGCTTAGCTCTTCGCACAACCGCTTTGTTTCCTGTTCAGTTTCTGCACCGGATAAGCAGTCGTCCATGTAGAAATCGTTTCGCACAACCAAGGACGCCTTTCGATATTGCAGCTCTTCATCGTATGCGCACTGGAGCATGGCTCTGACGGCAGCGTGTGCTGCCGCTGCTGTGCCATAGGTCACGACTGTGAGCCAATACTCACGTAATGGCTGATGGTGATCTTCCCGCCAGAATATCCTTTGATAATCCCAATCGGCCTCATCAACTCGCACCTGACGAAACATCATCTTTATGTCCGCACTTATTGCGAACTTGTGCCGTCGAAATCGCATGAGAGTATCCGCTATGTCGCGCTGCAGCTTTTCGCCCACCATTTGCACATTGTTGAGCGAAATCCCTGGGGTTGATTTGCAGGACGCATCAAAAACTACGCGGAATTTTTGCATAACGCAGTGATGCGGAATGTGATAGACCGCAGCTCCCGGCTTGGTTGCTCCCCTGACCAAGCGCATGTGACCTAGTCGCTCATATTCGCGCATGAACTTTACATACTGCTCCTTTAACTTCGGATTTTGCACTAGTCGCCGCTCAAGCATATAAATCGCTGTAGTGCTATATGTCGCGTGCTTCCTAATCTACCAGCTGTTTCGTCAATAGGAAGCCGAATAACATATCGCCCAGCTGTATCGCGCTGATGTGTTCGAACAAATAGTTGCTCCACCCGCTCCTCCTCTAATGACCGGCACACTTTCTTCCTGAGTTCTTCCTGCTCCCAAAACATTCGCACTTGCCGTTCTAGCTCTTCTCGTTCAATCGCTCCAATGAAATTGTAACACGCTTCGCTCTGCTCTTTTAGTCGAGTTCGCCCAAATGCCAAGTAGCCCAAAAGTGTTCTCTGAAGTACAGCTCCTTCATCTTGTCTAACTATCCCGCTTGTGATAATTCTCGCCCATACCTCCGAGCCCAACAGAATATCGACGGGTCCAGGCTCCGAGAAATATGGATCTGCCAAGGGCAAGTCAAGAGCATCGGTTCCCTTGAAATGCATTACCACCTTAGAAGGCAACAGAGGAGTCCATTCTTCAGGCATTAATAGAAAGTCCAGCTCGATTTCCGGTTTGGAACTTAACCATGGCTGCACAATAGCCTTGGTTTTGCCCTTGATGGTAATTAGATCACCACTGACGCCAGCCACCAAAGAGTCGCACCGCTCAGCAATGATGGCGAATCGCTTCGCACAGCTTGCCCTCATTAGATTTACTTGCGCTCCTGAATCGCACAACGCTCGCACAGGCCCGAATGTCCGCCCGCTGATGTTAACGTACACAGATGCAGTCGCAAGTATCACTGTCGTTTTCACTTCCACATATTCACCGTTTTTCTTGACACTTCTTGTAGCTAGCCGCACTTTGGACGCTTCTCGCTCGCTCTTCATTGCAGTAACCGCACTGTTACCATCCAATGCACAGGTGTTGCGTGGCGTATCATCACACGAACTAACGCCGAATCCCCTCACCATTCTCTTCTCTAGTCAGCTGCTCTCAAATGAATTGGGGTCCTGTTTCATGCGCTTTATGCCACGTGAACCGCTTTCATCGCACGTGATGTTGACTCTTCGTGTATTTACCGCTGAAATCGGGCAGAGCACACTGTTGTGCATTCTCCGCCCCGAGCATCTGCCACATGGTCCCGCACTGCATCGCTCAGCTCGATGGCCCGCCCTTAGACAGTTTAGGCACAAATTCCACTGCTGCAAAAGATTATGTCTACCCTGATTTTCCAGCGCCAAAAAACGCGCGCATCGATGCAACGGATGATCTCCTCGACATAATCTGCAGGGATGATGTCGCATTGCTTGTGGCCTACTACCAACCTTCGCCATTTCTGCGTTACTGTTAACTTGGTCCTTCACATGGGCCAATGCTCTCGCTCTTCGCTCTAAGAACGCGCACAGGTCCTTCAGTGTCGGATCCGCACTCGCTCTTTGGATCTCCCAGTCTCCAGCTGTTTGTCGGTCAAGTCGCTCTGTTACCATGTAGACCAATATTGGGTCCCAGTGCTCGACAGCCACATTGAGTGTCTTCAACTGCCTCACCGATTCATGCGTCTGGTCGATCAGCCGTCTGAGTCCATCATTTGATGCCTGCTCTAACTTTGGCATTTGAAATAGCGCTTTGATGTGTGCGCGACGGATAAGATGCTGATCATCGTACACCTCACATAATCGTTGCCACGCCTCAATATAATTGTCTGCTGTTATTTGCCAGTTTCCCAATACTCGCTGGGCTTCTCCTGTAACTGCCGCCTTGAGGTGCTGTAATTTGAATACTGGCTTAACACCAGGGTTGCTGTGCACTGCGGCCACAAATCGGTCACGAAAACTTTGCCAATCTGCAAAATTCCCACTAAAGCAACCCCAAGTGTTTGGCACATGCACCACGCACTCTTGCGTCCGCGTTCCTTCCTCGTTGCTCACAGTAGATTGCTTCACACGGCTCATCTCCTTCTCTGAACGCTCATCCAGCTTTGCTATGGCACGATCCTCTGCCATATCGTAAACGCTTTCGTTGTCCTTGGCCTGGTTTTCGTCGACACAATCCACTAATTCCAAGTGGATGCGCTTAAGCTCGCTAAACGACGCCTCCAGCATGTTTCGACGCACAGACAGCTCCTGCACCGTGGCATCGCAAAATGCTTCGCTTGTTACAAACCCGTATGATCGTTGGACAAGCCTCCACAGCTCATCTCGTCTTTTCGTCAATTCCATCGCAGCCTTTACTTAGTTGCCAAAACTGAAATGAAAATGAATGTTGAATTCGCAGTCGTCCAAACCACTTGCCTTTCACGCTCAGCATGGCTAGTTGTATTGATCCCTCGCTGCGTTAACGTTTTCGATTTCAATTCAATTCAATTCCATTTATTAATCACAAATCATAACATCAGTAACAAAACTTAGAATAACTAACATCGATGGTATGACATATTCAATGCATGTGACGGAAATTCCACATCGCTCTATGGTGGAATTTCCACGTCGCTCTATTATTTAAAAAAAACAAATGTGGCTCTACCTGCACAATTTGCTCTACTCGCACATATTGCTCTACTCGCTCATATCTGAATATACTTTCGCACAACAGCACACATATAATTACTAATACTGCTCTAATCGCACCTACGTATAATATATGCATGCCTAGAACGCTCTAACTTTCATGCACAGGTAGCATGTATAGCTCTATTCTAAAATACTACCAGCAATTACTACAACTACATGCACTATTACGCACTACGATATCCTGAATCGACGAGCAAAGTCTACCTGTCGCCGCATCGAAAATAAGCGGCAATTACTGAAGCCGACCAGCACCGACACATACGCAGCACCAACCTATGAACAGCTAATTGTCAAACTGTACCACTTCACCGACAAATAGCTCTGCACGTAGAGCCTTGCAAACAATACACGCACATCATGCCCGGCGCATAAGTTTAGCTCATTAGCAAAGGAAAACTTCTATAATCCGCCCGAGCACATATTTATGACCGGCAAATCCGGCTCGACGGACCAAATGTTGCAAAAGGATGGCAACGGGAATGAAAAATAAACACATTCACTTGATCAATACATTTATTTTTATTTTCTATTCTTCAAACGCAGTTTAATTCGCACACGCTCGTTTTGCTCTGTTGAAATAAGGAAATCGCGCTCACTCCGTTTACTGCGATCGATGCTGGTCGACTCATTCTTTTCGTTGTTTCCTCGTATTCTCGAAGGCTATGGCGCTGCCGTGTGGTCCTGATTCCAACACGTGTTCCCACCGAGCTGTTAATAGTGTTGCAGTTCGGTACAAAGAGAAAGGGAAAACTTGAAAATTTTTATATTGCGATAACTTTTGACAAAGCTATTCAATCCTTACGAAATTTTCAGGACATATTGGTATTATTTAGTTGTAGATTTGTGAATCTTTTAATGAGCGTGCTGGCAACGCTGTAGCTAGCGCAGGCACTGAAAGTGAAAACCTCCAAGTCATCGTCTCTTGAATAAAATGCCGCTTCTTCAAAAAAAAGCTACTTATATCTAAATCTTGTGCTTTGTTTACATAGACAAAAAAAAATTGATATGGAATAACGGGCACGCCTGGTAACCCTTGCCCAATTTACCTATATTTTTAGCATCAAAAACTTCTGTTCACGGAAACTCACGATCCGATAAGCAGAATTATTTTAAATTTGCAGAATGTATTGGTCTTAAATAGGACCAGGTCTGATAGAAGTGATTTTGAAATGCGCGCGATTCTGTGCCAGTGGTGCCATCTTGAAAAATCACTTAATAAGATAACTGCTTTTAGCCCTATAAATTCTGATTGAATCGTTCGATTTCGAAAAAAAAATTACTTCAAGCCACGTTTGATAAAAGTTTGGTCGCAAAATTCGGTTGGAGCTGCCAGCTATGATAATTTTGGTGTCTTCAATTTGAATAAATAAAAATTTGGAAGTGAAAATATTCAAAGCATTGAATATCCTACAAAATGTCCGTTTCTTACAATAAAACCAATCTGTATACAAATCTTATGCTTCATCTACACGTTCAAAGTAAAACTTTGGAAATTTCAAGTCGGACAAGAACGGTTAACCTTTCCCAATTTACCTATATTTTTTGCATCGAAAACTTCTGTTCACGAGAACTCACGAACCGAAAATCAGATGCAGTTGAAATTTACAGAATACACTGGACTTAAGTAGGACCAGGTCTGATTGAAGCGATTTTGAATTGTAGGCAACTCTGTGCCAATTGTGCCATCTTGAAAAATTACAAAGAAAAAAAACTGCTTTTTGCCCTATGAAATGTGAATAAGTTACCAGATTTTCATGAAATTGACACAGTGGCCGAACATAGGCGTGCCGTGACCTAAAATCTGGCAGGGGCCAGGGACCAAAAGGTTCAAGACGTACTGTTCATACAACTTACATAATTTATTAATACATTACATATTTGTTAATTTATTCTTTGATATTTGTTTATGCATAATGCATTATCAAATAAACTTCATGTCTGTGAATATGTATGAGCTACAACGACATGCATATAATGTGAACGGTAGGTACGAACTACACACGAATTATCTATGATCGTTAAGAAATGAACGCTTGTACAAATTATATGGAAATAGAATGGAAAGAATTAGAAATATAAGACTATTTTTTCGTTGAGAAGCTAAATATATTTCAACTTATGCTTGAAGAAGAGGATATCTAAGTTTCAAAATATCTTTGAAGAAATTGGAATATTTTAAGCTTAGAAGAAAAAAATTGACCTCTTGCTTCAAACTTTTGTTACCTAGAAAACCTACAAAAAGCATAAATAATTAGGCGAGATGGAAGAGTGCTGTAACTTACTCTTTTCAAGCCATTTGGTTTGCAGGGATATCTTCGTAGCCCTAACTGCGTGTTCAAGGCTAGATGAAACAGCAAAACCTTTGAAACTAGTGCGTTTTGCTGTTTTCCGTTTTCGCGATCCTCTGAGAAATGTGAGATCGAGACAGTTCTTCTCTGCGAATAATTTAATTTTTTCCCAAACTACATACAAGTCTTCTCGCTCACTTAGTAGTGTTTTAACTGTTCCATTTACAAGATGTATCCCATCCATAAGAGTTGCATTTTTAGTTTGGAAATATGTGCTTAACATGTTCGTTATAAAAAGAACATTAGGAAAGATGAAAAGATTCACTACAAACTTAGGATTACTGATTGAATGAAAGATCCCCAATGAATAAACTGAGTCGTTGTATTTTCCCTCATTCATTTCTTTTTCTAAAGCCTCTTTCATGGTCCCATAGCTATCTACCACATATTTGCAATTGTGAAATCTCATTGACTAACGAGTCGAGCTTAAACTTCTCATTCTACGCCTTGAATTTAGACCAACTGCCTCTTCAAGCTGCTTCAACAATTCGTGTTGTGATGGCTTCGAAAAGTGTAGTTAAAGGGATTTGATGGCATTGAAAAAGGATGTACACGTTTCGATTGTGAAAATGTGTCCATCACATCAAGGATAATTACAAATGTGGCTGCAAGGTGTTTCATTTTAATTTAGATTTGTACACCACTTTTTTGTCCTGACATGACACTAGCACCATCATAAGACTGTACAACAACAGGCAATTCACTAAGTCCGTAGCTGGCTAACAGGCTGAAAATTATATCTGCTAAATACGAGGCATTTCTAGCTCCTGAACAGTTTACAAAGCTTAAGATCCTTTCTTCGACTGCTAGCTCTTTAGTAAATCTGACAACCACGGAGAGTTGTTCCTTTTTGTGGACCCTTGCTTCATCTGCCATAATGAATATCAGTCCGCACTCTTTTATTTCAGCTGTATTATTCTCGCGAACGATTTCAGCAAATATTTTTATTAATTCATTTTGTGTTTAGCCATTACAGCAGTCCGCAACCTTGTTTTTAAAATTATTTGCAAAAGTTGAATCATGCTTCGCGAATAATGTAAAAAATTCCAAAAAAAATCACGGTTATCACTGGTACCACTTTCATCATGTCCTCTGAAAGCACGTCTTTGGCGACTGAGACACTTGGTAAGGTCGATAACCGTTTCCAAATAATTTTGGTTCACCTTGACAAAATTCCAAGATTGTTCAAGCACCATATCACTTACTGTCCTCAAAGTACTATTCGAGTTTTCACATTGTGCATGAATTTTACCATTCGGATAATTTATCTGGATCGCGAAGTTTGGTCGAACTGAAATTTTGGTGTATTTTTGGCAACAATGGAAATTCTATGGAAAATTTCGCATTGTGATAGCTTCACACCGAGTCATCAGACCATCCCAAAATTTACAAGACTCATCAATGGGCATAAAAAATAAGTTTCTGTAGTTTTTAAATAATGTATGGGCAACCTTGTAGCTACCATAAGTACGTAAACACAAATCTTTCACACGATTTTTAGAATAAAATGCAAACGATTGATGAATTTGATACTATATATACAGTCAAATCTAAACTTGTAAAATTCCCAATCGGTATATACTGGTCTTGAGTAGATACAGGTATGAAAAAAGTTTAATGAATATGATAAGAACCATGTGGTGGTTGTGTCACTTTGGAAAAACACTCGGTGAAATTGAAGTGTTATGCCTTTTAACTTCTGATGCAGTTATCAGGTTATAATAAAATTCACACACATTTAACCTGAGTGTAAACCAAGTAGGTCATAGATAGTGTGAGAACACATAACACAACCCAGAATCACATATCCACACAGTACTATACAATACAATAATATAAAGTAGGCTAAGAAAAATGTAAATAAAAATATTGAAAAATAAGAATCAATAATATATTTTGTAAAAAGCTGTCAAGACGTATTTCTCTTGATAACATTAAAATTAAATTTTCAGTGGAAGTATTTACTTCCAAATTAGAATTGACTTCTAAAATAGCATAAAAGTGGCAGCGATACCATTTTTATTCTCCAAATGACTTCGAAAATTGTATTCTACGTTAATACCATTTTAATACACAGACTTTGTTTTGTGAAAAACATAATTGCATAAAGCGCCAGTTTATAAAAGTGTTCTTACCTAAATACCTGTATATTGCCTACTAGGAATGAACAGATAATCTTAATAAAAAAAGGATGATTGGGGAAGCGCTTTTCGTCTTTTTCTTAACGTATAACTTGTCGAAATCAAATATTCTCGTCCATATCTCGAAATAAGTCCCATAACATCGTAATAAATACCACAAATAACACAGTCTCGAAGTTATAAGTAGTGAAAGTTGGTATAGGCTTACACTACTGCACTTGTTTATAACCACAAAAACCTAACTGGCGAAAACTTAAGTGTCTGCAGTTTGCAGACACTTAAGTGTCTGCAGAAACCTGAACCGCTAGAAACACTAATGTTCGAAGAACAGTAGAAGAATCGTGCAGGTTTTGAGTGCATATTCCACCACATGAGCTCCTTATTACGGCCAAACTGTTTCAAATGCCACGTTTTACTTTGGTCTTAAGAATGCATTATAACTCATATGGTAGAAGGTTTCAGATATTACCACTGGCATGAATTTCAACGTTTATGAGAGCAAAACACTTGTTAATTACATTCGTTATCAGTTGCTTATTTCACAAAATTTTGAAAGCAGCATCTCAAATAACATCAATGAAGAAAATGCTCAGCGCCAGCAGCACTGTAACTGAAGTTGGTGTTTGGAGCTGCGGTCCGAAAAATTTGCAGAACTTGGGGAATTGAAACATCGGTTATTTATTTTTATTGTAAATGTTTCCGGTATGAATACTAACTGTAAGCATTTATTGATACAAAAGTAGCACAACTGACTCGTGCTGGCAACCTTTCGCCAGTATCAAAGCCAAGAATATATCACATCTGCTTCACGTTGTTATATTACATTCGAACTTAAAGGAGTATAAAGAAATTAAGGGTTATCTTCGGCGAGTTTTTTCAAATAATCGAAAGCTTAACGATTTTTCAACGAAATTCCCACAAAACTAGTTATGCAGCAAGATCCACTTATCACGCGAATATCGTTTTGATATCGTTACTTCATCGGAAATTATAGGGAAAAACCTTTTTTGTCCTGAGCAAATTTACAATATTTAGAGGCCAAAAATTGCCATAGCTGGCGACCCTATACTAATTTTTCAGCCAAATTTCTATAAAATTTATCTTAAGGTAAGGTTCACCTGCTGCGTGAATTTTGCTGAATTCTGGTGGCTTAATCGGAAGCTATAGGCTAAAAACCTGTTTTTTTTCTTAGCGATTTTTCCAAATTGCACCACTACCACAGAGATCCCCGTATTGCAAAATCACTTCTATCAGATCTAGTCTTAACTAATACCAAAATGTCCTGTAAATTTCATATTGATCGCATTAGCCGATCGTCAGTTCTCGTGAACAGAAATTTTGAGTGCTGAAAATAGAGGTAATTTGATCACGGGTTGCCATTCTGGTTAACCGCGGAATTTCAAAAATGTTTATTTGACTTGGTGGACAACAGCCAAAATTTATCAATAATTCTCATTAATTTCCAAATATCAAAAAATTTCCAGGAGACTCGATGATTTTGCAGGAGCCTGCTGTAGCTACAGAGTTGCCCACACGTCATGTGTAAAATTCTAGTCTACATCAATACGCTCTGAAAATTTCACGGTGATCCATTGCTTTTCTTAGAAGTTATGACAAATCGAAATTTGAAAAAAAATCCTTGCCTACTTTTAGGCACTCAGCTCCTACACAAGATTCAAAATTTCCAATTCTGTATCATAACCAAACTAAAACTATAATAAGATTTTATTCCTAATACTTTTTTTAACAAAAATTTACACTGCTTGGAAATATGGGACTACCTGAATGTTCACTAAAATGCCCGACGACGCCAAAAGGTTTAAGATATCTAAATTCTAGCAAGTCATGGACCTACTTAATATATACATCTATGTCTTCCGAAAATTTCAGCTCAATCGAATCAGCCACTCCAGAGATTATCTCCTTAATCATTTTGCTGATACATATATGTAAATACATATATATATATATATATATATATATATGTGTCTATATATATATTTATATATATATATATATATATATATATATATATATATATATATATATATATATATATATATATTAAAATATATATATATATATATATATATATATATATATATATATATATATATATATATATTAAAATATATATATATACAGTAGAGTCCGCTTATAACGACGGCAAAGGGACCGCACGTTTGCCGTCGTATTAACCGGACGACGTTATAAGCGATTTTCGACATGTACCTATACATTTTACTCATGTTACTACTTGGTTACATAGCAAAGCACATATTAAAGTAAATACAAACGATACACAACATGTTATCATAAGAAAAACTAATTTATCGGAAAACACGAAGTAAGGTTGTTTTATAGAATGTGAGACACATGTTAAAGTTTTATAAGCTTACAGATATAAACTATATAGTAAGCAGCTGAAAAAGAGTGTATTTTAGTCTGTTTCTGATTGACTGCTGCCTTATAATAAGAATTACGTATTAAGTTAATAAGATGAGACATTGTTAATTTTGTATCGTCATCTTCGTAATTAGAATGTATGAAGGAATTAAGAGTGTCTGCAGCTTTGAGAGCTTCTTCGATACTAGGATTCGATCAGCCCTTCAGTCTCATCATCGTCACCATTTTCGTCTTCTTCGACTGATTTACGTCCTTTGGTGATCATATTTTGCACGATAAGTTTTTTTAACCGTGCCATTCATGTTCGCCGCAACCATGACCGTTATCCTTTCTTTAGATAGTTTTCCACCAGCGCAAATATCGCTTTTAAAATTTTAAAGTTTTGTCTGGTGTTAGTCTATAAAAAAATCCAGTTTCATCGGCGTTAAGGATTCGGTCGTTTGTGAGACTTGTACGCAAATTGGGTCAAACGGTACAAAGCCAATCACAAACACAATTTAGCCTCGCCGACATTGATTCTCCACTTATCCTACCAAACACCAATATTGTGTCTAGTTTTGAAGGGATTGATCAAACTTGGTGTTCATGTGAAATTCGGTACATTGAATCGCGAAGCAAATAACTGGGCTTGATGCTGTAGAATAGGACCACTGACGAGTATTCCCCGGTTTCGTTGTATTTTAAACCACTGAAGCAATGTTTGATCCACTTGATCCTTGTGGACGGCCAAATTCGCTTGGGAATCAAAACGTTATTATTGAACAGCTCTTCAATCTTACATTTGCTATTCTTTATGTTTGATATGGTAGAGTGAGAAACACCAAACTCTTTGGCAAGAGTCACATTTGATTCACCTGCTTCTAAACGTTGAATTATCGCACTCTATTCTTCAATAGTAAAACACTTTCGTGTTTTAAGCGTTGACATTTTTACGCATACAAATTAGACAAGAAACGACATCTGGCTTGGTGGCTCGGAATTGCGGGGAAACAATAAACAAACGCACGACCGCTTGAACTTACGGAAAAACAACAAACTTTCGTCGTTATAACCGGACAATTAAGAGCTAAATTCAGCTAAATTACGTCGCTATAAACGGTTTGTCGTTATAACCGGAGTCGTAGTAAGCGAACGTTTTGTAATACTATTGTATGAGAAACCAACCAAACCGATTCAACTAAGTCGCTATAAGCAGTCGGTCGTTTTAAGCGGAGTTGTTATAAGCGGATTCTACTGTATATATATATATATATATATATATATATATATATATATATATATATATATATATATATATATATATATATATATATATATATAAATATATATAGTATATATATATATATATATATATATATATATATATATATATATATATATATATATATATATATATATATATATATATATATATATAAAGAAATATGAATTTTCGGCGAAACGAGTTTAATACTAATGTTCTTCAAACATTTGTAAAAAGTGAAGTCCAAAAAAAACTGGCCAATATCCCTCTCTTTTAAGAAAGAATATCCTGCAAAATCACGAAAAAAAACGTTTAGTCATGTCATTGGCCAGCCAGGCCAGGCACGGACCCTGAAAAAGAAAAAACTTCCGGGGTTTTTGCCCAATAAGAAGGCCAAAACGATTTAAATTAGCACAACATTGTATTGGTTTTTCCGTAACCGCAAATCAATACAATATTCTGACATAATAGGTGCGTTTTTTTGCACACCCGAGCAGATCAAATTTTGTTGAGCATATAGAATATAACAACGAAAATCCTGCACTTGTGGCGTCACTGAATCAAAAAATGTTAAGCAGTAGTAGTTTATGGGTTTACATGTAGAGTGTGCTGATAACAGTAAGAGTGTTCTAAACGGTTTGTACCACTGCTGAAATCGGCAGTTTGAATTGAATGAATTTGCATAGCACTCTGCCATTTTCAATTATTTTACATCAAATCTTGTAGTGTGCTGACTGGTTTTGAGTGTTTCGATGCACATTACATTGTAGATTGTTTCATATACAAGTTTCATGTCTGATTTCGATTAAAATCTATATAAGATTTCATTCACGTTTTTTCTATGGATTATTCTAATTTAACAACCAATCTAAGCAAAAGCTCAGCGAATGCAACAACATTTTCGAACAATGCGATTTTCTGCTCTGGATCGTTTTTTTGCAACCCTACGTTAACCTGCTCTGCTAGGTTGCAAAAAAACGCACCTAATATTATCTATCCTTCTATGAAGTTCTCAGTAGTATCTAGCAAAATGTTTCACTCTCTAAAGCAAATAATTGGTTCGTCAAAACAAGAACACAGACGTGATTTTTCTCTCAAAGCCCTTGGATACCGAGAACTTTTTGTGCACTATAGTTTATATTATCCTGTGGAATGATCGTAATAAGCCATTCACACTCTAAATCAAATAGATTTAGAAGCTGTCAAAGTTAATCAGGTAAGCGTTCACACTACCCGAAGTGATTAAGAATGAGGAGATTTAGAGAGAGAAATGTCATTCGAATTTAGGTGTACAATCTTTTTTGCGCGAAAGTTGTTGAAAATGGTGCAGGAACATGCAAGAACATTTTCTTTTCACTTTGTACAACTCACATTTTCCTTTTTCATTCAATTTTTGCTATTTTAGGACGAAATTCGAATGACATTTCATTCAAATCTACTCTCGCTCTCACGGATGGAATTCGCCGCGCTCTGAGAAAAATTCGCCAGGGACAAAATTCACAATAGTACCTGATTTGTACTTGATTAACTCTAAATCTACTTGATTAACTCTGTCAGAAGCCGAAAAAAATGTATGGGTAATCAGGTAGATTTAAGTTGATTTAGCTCTAAAGCGGTCAGCTGATCGAAATCGCCTGATTTAGAGTGTATTGTGAACGGCATATAACGGTAATTAAATTTACTTCATCAATTTCAGTAATTTATTTGTTCAATTTTTCTGTTTTTTTTTCCTAAGGTAGTTAAAAAAAATCAAACTACTTAAAGATATTAATCTAAGACTAACAAAGCAAAGACCAAAAAAAATAAAACTATTCGATTTAAAAATTTCAATCAGAAAACAATATTTACAGGACATCATGTGAAATTGAATCGACGTCATCAATAATCTTTCTATTTCGTCAATCACATAGTATGTAAAGAGGTGCTTATACCTACTGACTTTCTAAATTTGTAAGAGCTATAGCTATTTTGCATCGTATCTATTTTTAACACAACGTTTTTACTAATGCTCGAAGAAGAATTACTCATGTTCGAAGAAGAACAGTAGTATTAAAATCACTTTGGCGAAAAATTCATATTTCTATATATATATATATATATATATATATATATATATATATATATATATATATATATATATATATATATATATATATATATATATATATATATATATATATATATATATATATATATATATATATATATATATATATATATATATATATATATATATATCATCAAAAAATTTCAGTGAAAAAATCTCAGGAACGCGCCTGCCGCTTAAACTGAAATTTTCAGGACACATTGGTGTATATGAAGAATAGTGCCAGGTCTCACAAAAAGTTAATAATCCTTAACCCTTTGGCGCCGGTGGCCATTTAAGTGATATTTTTAATATACCTATTATTCCGTACATAAATAATTTTTGCACAAAAAAAAGTTGACGAAATTAATTTCGAACGTGTTTTACAGGTGAATTGGATAATGTTTTGGAATGTTTTAACCCCATGTGTGCGCTGGGTGCCTAAAAAGAGAAAGGGCAAAAGTGAAAATTTTAAAATTGCGATAACTTTTGACAGAGCTATTCAGTCATTACGAAACTTTCAGGACATATTGGTATTATTTAGCTGTAGATTTGTGTGTTTGTGTTAATGAGCGTGCTGGCAACCCTGTAGCTAGGGCAGGCACTGAAAGTGAAAACCTCCAAATCATCGTCTCTCTTGAAAAAATGCCGCTTCTTTAAAAAAGGCCACTCATATGTAAATCTTGTGCTTTGTTTACATAGACAAAAAAAAATTGATATGGTATAACGGGCAGCTTGGTAGCTTTTGCCCAATTTACCTATATGTTTAGCAACAAAAACTTCTTTTCACGGAAACTCACAATCCGATAAGCTGAATTATTCGAAATTTGCAGAATGTATTGGTCTTAAATAGAACCAGGTCTGATAGAAGTGATTTTGAAATGCGGGCGATTCTGTGCCAATGGTGCCCTCTTGAAAAATCACTAAAAAAAGATAACTGCTTTTAGCCCTATAAATTCTGATTCAATCGTTTGATTTTAACGAAATTCAAACAGTAGCTGAACCTAACTTCAAACCAAGTTTGATAAAAATTTGGTCGAAAAATTCGGTTGGAGCTGCCAGCTATGATAATTTTGGTGTCTTAAATTTGAAAAAAATAAAAATTTGGAAGTGTCCGTTTGGAAGTGCAAATGTCCGT